>BSBK01011659.1:7500-312510 GCA_027943335.1 Chamaecyparis obtusa | reverse complement strand
TCATATCTCTATCTTTATCTTTCTATCACCCCCCTCTCTCATTTCCTCCCCCTGTCCTTTTCTATATATTTATCTCTTTTATTTGTCTACCTCTCCTCTCTATCTTTATTTATCCTTCTCCCCCATCTCCATCTCCATTTGCACCGTCACCCATATCTCCTTACCCTTCTCTCCTTCTCTTAGCATTGCTCCTTTTTTCTGTATCTCCCCAATTCTCCTCTCTCCATTTATCTCCCCTCCATACCTCTTAGTCGTGCCCATTACACACCAAGGTGTAATTGCTAGTTTAAATAACTTTTTATTTCAACTTTTTACTTTTACATTAGATCATGCAACTTTATGTAGTGATACTTAGGTATTGTTCATTTTGCATGACAAATAGAAAATTAAAATATATTTTAATTTTTTCTTTCAAATTTTTTATCTATTATTGATTTAGTGTCTTTAAAGATTATATTAATACAATAATAAATATAATAAATTAATGGGTTAATTATATATTGAATTTATTCTATTTTCTAAAATTATGATGACAGATTATGTGAATCTTCATATAACAAATATTATACAATCAAATCTAAAAACAACTTAATTACAAATACTTATATGTTTAAAATATTTAACTAATATTTTTAAAATTTTAATAATAATTATTTTGTAACATATAATATGCAAATCAATCATTTTAAAATATATAATAAGTTTTCAATAAATATAATTATTTTTAAAATTATATATTCCAACTTATATTTTTAATGATAGAAATGAGTAATTCGCAATGATTTAATTCAAAAGTTGTATTTGTTATTAAATATTTCTTAAAATGACATAAATATAAATACTTCTTAAAACCTTGATAGTTTTTATTTTTTTTATTCTCTTATAACTATCTGTATCATTATATCTTTACTTGTCGCTATAACATTTGCTATCTCTATCTTTATATGTATTTCTCCCTCTCTCATTCTCTCACCTCCTCTTGTGTGTGTGTGTGTGTGTGTGTGTGTCACTCTTATCTCTTTTAACTCTCTCTTCATATCTCCTTTCATTCTTTATTTCAATTTTCATATGTATATCTCTACTTTCCTTCCTCTCTAACTATTGGTAGGAATTTCAATTTTCATCTGTACATCTCTACTTTCCTTCCTCTTTAACTATTGGCATGAACTTTAACGTATTGATAACTTCCACAAGAGAATAGAAAAAAAATTGCATTAAGATGCAAAAATGATATTATTGATAATGGACATAATTAAAATGTACATAATAGACCTGCTTATATAGGCAAGACAATAAGAGACAATGATAAGGAGAAAATAAGTTATCACATACACAAGGTGGAATCACATGTCCACCAAAGGTGGATCATCCTCCATTATGCAATGAAGTATGTGCCATATGATGAGGATGATAATGTGATATGTGCACAAAAGTGGATCTCACACATAAAGTAGAATTTAATAACTATCACCACTTAAAGTGGAATTCTCCTACACCATGTGTTTAATTAAGGTGAAAACTCCTAGAGGTCTCAATGACAAACTACTATGCAATGCATTATTTGAAGTAAGATTAAGTAAAGTGTAATTAGGAATATTTAATTACACCAACACCCCCTCCCCCCCTTAATGCAACTTAGGGGAATGCACTTAAATTCACAATGCAAGATGAGTCCCAACTACTAGGCCATGTCAGGTACCCATGTACAATATGCAAATGCAATGCAATGATTGCAATCTCTCATAAAATGGAGAAAGAGAGAAAATCTCATGGGAAAAACTCTCCCTTGAAAAGAGCAATGAAAACACACAAGATGCATGGATGGATGGAGGATTCAAGACCTATACAATTTATGATCCCCCCATATGAAGGATAGTAGGAGTGCCCCCCCCCCACCCCCCCCCCCCACCGCCCCATTATAATGAAGAAGCTCTAATGTTGATGAAGTGTACCTACAAACAAAAGATGTTCCAATGCGTACAAGTAACACTTCTCCCCTTGGGAAGAAGATATACCAAGTACAATGCTTCTCATTGTGGATAAGAACTAGGAAGTGGAATCCAAATTAAGTATGATGATGATGTCATGAACCAATCCATATCCAAATGAAAGGAGAAAGGTCTCCAAATATGCATCTTTGAAGACTGAATAGGTCTCTCCAAGCTCAAAGAATCTATCACATCATCAAATTGAACCATGAAATGTGGCAAACCAAGTGGAGGAGAAGAATCAAGAATGTCAAACTCCAAAGAATGTGAAGAGGTATCTCCAACTCCAATTTTGATGAAACTGTCATCAAAGAGAAGAGAAACCCCCTCAAGTATGTCTCCTAAATCTAAAATTTGAAACTCCACAAACAATGCACCAATATATGGCAAGTAAGTATCCCAATTAGGAAGACAAATAAATATCTCTTGCAATGACTTATTGGAATCACCAACAAAAGATGAATGTGTAATCTCAACTGGAGAAGTAGGATCTGCAAGTGTAGTCACTGGATCACCCTTACTCTCAATATATGCATTATATTCAATCTTATCTAATGTATCATCATCATAGGGAATATTATCTGCATCATCAAGTGGAATGAGACAATCTACAATAGGATCATGTGGGAAAGGAGGAACATTTGGATCTCCAAAATTGTCCCAAAGAATGGTCTAAATTGTGTGGGTGTTAACTACTTGGGATCTTAGAGTAGATATCATGACAGAAATCCAAACCAAGACTCATACCAATCAATCCTCTAATATGACCATTTTTTATCTTACCAAACTATTTTCTTCCACTTTGTGTTTGGCTCAAGAATGAGTCCATAAAGATGAGGAAAGAGATTAAGCCATCTACAATGTGTGATGATTCCTTTTGTCCATGACTCATAATTATCTCTAGTCAAAGATATTACAGTAGAATGTGTTTCATACTCCATAGACAAGCATCGATCATCAATTGAAGGGGTCAAAGGTTATAACGATATCTATTTTTTTATTGGTGTAGGCTATGGCAATACATTGATTAGGGTAACTTTGGCATCAGAAGAGAACAAGAGGAGTTACAATGATGACTGATATACCATCAGTGTGAGTCATAGAGATGGGATGATCGGTGTATATTATACGATAATTTCATAAGGGTAGTGAGGTTTTCAGCCAAGGAGGATTTAAGACATGTTGATCCTCCATCCATTATTGGGTTATGTTATACCGATCGCACCAAAAGTGATGTGAAAGGCATTGTACTCCAAGCAATGATGATTACATGTTGGCAATTTTTTTCACATTTTGATGTTTTTGATTAGAGGAAAACAAGTTTTGAAGGGGCCCCGAAACCCTTTACAATATGGTCAAAAAAGATTTTCATTAAGAACTCTAAGATGGTACAGATCAAGACCACATCGAGGGTTTTGCAACAGGCTCCCTCAACTTGGACCAAACAAAAAACCAGTAGCCCAGAAGCTTCCAGCAGACATCAAAAATAATTCCTTCCTGCATAGGTCCCACTGTCCACGTAGAAAAGCCCAAGAAATGTCAATTCTTCCCCTTCTGGGAACGAAGGGACATATCAAAAGAGGGCTGAAGATTAGGTTTTTTCTTTTTGCCTTTCACAGAAGTCCACCCATCTTCTGCTTTCTTAGCCATATCCTGCCAAGAAGATGAATCAAGAACTGAAGCACCCTCAATCAAAGAGACATGAGAAAGTCCCAGGATAGGGACATAAGATTCCAAAGGAGTAGAGTCATTAGCTACCAATTTGGAGTGATCCAGCGGAGCTATATCAGAAAGAGGAATAGAGGCCTCACTTCTAATAGAACCCTAGAATATCTGAACAATGAGGCAATCCATGGATGAGATCAGCACCTAGGGGAGAGCTAGCATCAACCCCTGGAGGCACAGAGGTCTCCATAGTCTCCTGAGAAGAAGAAACAACCTGAGAAAGCTTCTGGTAGCTGATTCTTTCACAATAGAGAAGTGTTGGGAGGAGGCCCCCTTCCACCAAGAAGCAAGTTTTTTGACCTTTTCCAATCCATATTGATCCACTAAGTGACCAGTTTTAAAATAGCATCTGCATCTGAAGGGGAGTCCTTCATAATCCAAAGATTGGATCCAAGATCCTTTGGGATGCTTCAACTTAAAATTTTTTGGAAGACCCTTGGAATAATCCAAATCAACCAGTATCCTAGCATAAGTGGAATGAAGAATGTCTTCAGATTCCTCATCAATCATCAGAAAATCCCCAAGAGCTTCACCCACAGCCTCGAGCAGAGAATCTACCCAAAAATGGAGAGGAAGGTTGGGAAGCCTTACCCAGGTAGGAACCATGGAGAAAGTCTCAGAAGAGGCGTCAAAGTCAGGATGCCAAGGCTTCATCATGAGCATGAACCGGTCATCCCAACTAAAGAAATTATCGTAGAGAATCAAGTTCCTATCAACAATATTCTCAAACTTGGCTATGAAAAAACCCCTTGTTAGAGGGAAAATGTGAATAGAATCTAAGATGATCGGATCCCACTGGTACGTGATCCAGGCATGCAGCTCAGAGAGACTAGGCCAGAAGCTCTTAAATCTACACATTAAACCATGCCCTGAGAAGACAAAAGACGCTTGTTCTATGTTTACAATATTGAACTAACAATGGAAATCAGCAATCTGGAAACCCAAATATGCATGCCACACCTCCAAGTCTGATTTTTTCTTCACAAAATGAAAATACTTCAACATTCAAACCCTAAACACCTCAAATGCAGTAGCAATAACTCACCAAAATGGACGACCAGCCTCCTCCAAATCTAAACACCACTCCCTAAGCCTGAACGGCCAACAAGGAAGGGTTTGGCAACCATTAAAGAAGTACAAACCGCAAGGGGGATAACTTTTTTTTTTCAATCTTTTTCACACTTCCCTTATATATTTTACGTTTTAGTTTATGATTTAGCCAATACCAACAGGAAACAAAGTCCTCCAATCTCCCTCACATCGGCCTCCACAAGTCTGATTTACATATACTTCGCATTAATAACAGTAAGTCGTGTTCCAGGCGGGAGTCAGATGCCTTTGTTCTAACACTGGAGAATTTATTTTGACCAAAACTAGCTACGGCATCATGGTTTTGTTCGAGTATAGTGAGAATAAATGTGAATTAAACTTGCAAAGTGAGTTCAATTTAATAACTCTACATTGCATTTAAGTACTCAAATTTAGATTCATTTTATTCTGACTTGTATATAGGAAAATTTGATGAAAATAAGTAAAATATATTAGATATTTGTTGGCATTAGCGTAAATGTTTTTGACATATTCATGACATGTTCTTTGTTTGAATTTTTGCTAAGAAAATGGAGAGTCTCAAATTCCAAGGTAGAAAATATTTATAAATCTAATACATAATAGTCATAAAAGTATGTTTTTTAGGTTATCACAATTGGATATCAATTTGGTCTATAAGGTATGCCTAATGAGAACTCACAAAGTGGTTGATTTTCCATTTACTTCCTATTGTGTTCACCATGGTGAACATATCTGCGTTCCTCCAAATTCAAGCATGTGCCTCTATGGAATACACGCACATTCATCACTAAGCCTACTTGGGTTTTACAAGGTTTAGTTGCAGCAACTTCAAGATAGTTGAACATGGCCCATTTTTCCATATTAGTAATTGAAGAGGTTGTAAATGTTCAATAAACATTGAAGCTTGATTGGACATCTTTACTAAAATAAGAAAGAGCATACACCAGATATGATAAGTTGATGTCAATCTTTGATCAACATAAGGATTTTAAGGAAATGGAGTGGAGAATGAGATTTGATAATGGAAATTATTTATTGTTCTACATTGCATGGAATTCGACTAGATAATTCTTTATTCTTGCAAAAATTTGGTGGCTCTTATGCATGAGCTAGAAATGAAGAGTATATACTTGATACATATTTGAGACTTGAGAACATAGATTGTGTTTGTTTTTACATATCCACGTCCATCCTTATAATTCCCCTAGAGTTTATATTGGAATGTAATATAGTGTTTCCCTTATTCATATACTTAGATTCCCTAATTCAAAATGACATACGATTATTGTAAATACCTCCCAAGGTGATTGTGATTTAATTGCAATGTAGACCTTATGAATGAACACATGGAAACTAGTAATATGTTGCATATTAGACATGTACTAATATTCATGGTGAGGGTGAAAGTCAATCGAACAATCCATATTCAAGTTACTAGCAGTTTAAAGTGCACAAATACAATTAGAAGCATAATTAAATTGGTTTCACCACTTAGTGTCATGGTTAAGTAGTAGTGGTGTTGTTGTCCCCACCCAAGTTCAAACCTCATGTTGTGACGTTGTCATGCATCGCCCATTAACATGGGACCCCTCTCCTTCAGACGGCTTGCCCCCCTATTTTGGGTCTTGTCTTGATAGGCTCCTAAACCAGTCTTTGAATAAGTCATGTTTCATTCAATAAAGTGTTAATTCCAATCCACCAAGTGCCTTGCAAAACACAGATGAAGTCTTCAGTCAAAGAATTTTTTTTAGCACATAACATATTGAATGTTAGGAGAAATGATTGTCGAGCAAATAGTTCCTCATAGAGAAAGAATCACGCCCAACATGGTGAATGAAGGAGTCTGTTATCTACATCCCACCTTTCACGGAGCGCAGTTCAATGCTCATCGAGGAAATCCAAACAAATTAAATCCTTGATGGCACTCTAAATGCGTTCAAGGTGCAAAACTCATGCACTTATGGAGCATTTCAAAAGTCAAGAATTTTCCATAGCCACTAAAGTGCCCTCCAAGTGCAAAAATCATTTCGTTGTGGATTCATTTAAGCTATAAAATCCTTGACCCATGCCAAGATGCGCTCAAGGTACACTTCAGGCTAAGTCATGGAATGTAAAAAGAGAAAAAATCCCTGACACCTTTCGATATGCACTCAGAGTGCAAAGTGGAGGTAGTCACGGAGTTTGAAAAACAAAAGTCCTTTACTTAACACAATATGTGCCCAAAGCACATTCTGAAGGCGGTCGTGGAATAATAAAAAAAGCAAAACCCTCCACTCATGCTAAGATTCACCCAGAGCGCAACATAGAAGTAGTTATGGAGAAATGAAAAGAATGAAATCCTCAGCTTACGCCAAAGTGCGCTCCAAGCGCAAAAGACACCCGGTCAAGGAAAGTCCAAAAATTAAAATCTCGGACTCAACATGACACGTGGCCAAAGCGTGTTCCCAAGGAAGTCACAGAATGTGGCAAAATACAAAATCCCCGACCCTTGCTTATATGCGCTCAGAGCACAAAATGGAGGTCGTTAGGGAATATTGAAAATAGTAAAATCCTCAACTCATGCCAAGATGTGTTCAAGGCGCACTTCGTGCTTGGTCACGGAGAATGAAAAATATTAAATCCTTTGCTTGGGTCCATATGCACCCAGACCGCATTCTGGGGGCAGTAAAGGATTGTTTAAACAATGAAAATACAGAAACTTCCAAAATTCTAAAATCTTCTTTTCTGGAGAAATTATTTTAGTTTTTGTTTTCCTGCATGCTCTTATGTATGTTTCTTTTCTATTTTGCAGGAGAACGAGATGGTAGAACCTAGAGGAACAAACATGACCATAAGGTAGCTAATAAAGAATGAGCAGAGTAGATTCTATCCGGAGTCCAAGATTCTGTCAAAGTTATCAAAAGTCAGTGATACCAACCTCAAAGGCCTGGACCTGAATGAATTCCACGGGAGGATGTTTGGATATAAAGAACATCATCTGACACACCTAGCTAGCCAGATTGTGAATAGTGGCATAGTGGCTACATCTGGATTCCCTCCTTCCTTCCAACATCCTAAATTGATCATGGAGTGTGCAAGGCACTACTAGGCAAGAGACAGAACAATCAAAGATGCTGATGGAAACTTACTTGCAAACCTTTCTCCACCAACTATTTCAGAGGCCTTCAAAATTCCTTCATCTCGGAGATTGGTGATGAAAACTAAGGAGCAAGCAGAAAGAGTCTTCATTGTCAGAGTCTAGTATTGTGAGGAGATCATCAATAACAAGTGGCTGAGAAAGAACAGATCTCATTTTTCCAAGCTACCCAAAGAGCTAGTGTGGCTAGATTTCCACCAAGAATATAGTGACATGATAATGATGTTGAGCAGGATATTTGATCTACCTCAGTCTTATCTCTTTGAGAGTTGGATGTGGTACTTCATTGAGCAGGTAGTGGAAGAACATAATCATGTAGACTAGGCAGGGTTGATTAGTGACAACTTGAGCGAGTAGTTAGAAAGCTTGGAGCAGCCAAAGAAATTCTACATGAGTTCGTACGTCATCTGTATGCTAGCATGAGCAACAAGATATGAAGGAATGAGATGCAAAGGAGCAATCGGGAGTAGAACACGATGGTTGAAAGTATATGATTGCTATCCTCAGTTGCATTTGCATGCAATTAATGATTATGTCTGAGTCAACGATGCATTTGCGATGCGTATTGTGTGAACTCTGTAAAAGAAGCTATATGTGAGACTGTCGACAGAAGCCATAAAACTGGTGGAAGAATACGGGGCACGGTTTATTTAGTTTCCTATAACTTTTTCTTACATCAAGCTTCAAGGATTCTCATTGCAACCATACAAGATTCCTAGGTATCCGACAGATAAAATGGTCATGTTAGAGATCACTCAATAGCTGACTGTCTACAACAAGATTCAAAAAGGAAAGAAGAAATTGGGACTTGATTTTTCGATTTCCATAGGCAGAGATGAAACTGAAATGTGCACATCCCTAAATTCGGGTGAGAAGTCCCATGAGGAATTATCATTCTTCCATCTTCCTCTATATACAGAAAGGCTAAACTTTGATCCTTCTAATAAGATACGGTCAATGGCAGGGATCAGATATCAGCATATGGCGCACCTTGAGGATTTTTGGGCAATTGTTGCAGATGAGCACGAAGTGAAGAAAAGGATGCACTCCAAATTGCCACTGAACCTGATCAAAGCATGCAAGACTTTTCATATTCCTGACTAGATGGAGGAAGAATTAAATGTGATCCATAAAGCATATTACCCCGAAAAGAGAGAAATCAGTGCCTATGATTGGTCAAGGAAAGAAGTTCTAGACCTTGACACGTTGTCTAGACCGGTCTTGGATTTCACTAGGTATTGGATTGGGAGGCAATTAAGCAAGGTGGTCGTACGGAAGGAACAATGGACATACCAATTGATGGGTCATCAGGCATTGAGAGATGAAAGACCAAGGCAACCACAAGGAAAAGTGATGGAAGAGGGGGAAATTCCACTAGGTGGTGCTGAACTCCGAAAGGATAAGGGTGTTTCTCAGGAAATACATGCAAAAAGGAAGTTGGACCTCCACAATGAAGAACCACAACAAAAAAAGGCAGATATCTATAGATGTTCCATCCTCGCCTAGCCGGACTCCTAGTGTGCAAGAGATAGGAACTTTCACCAAGGAGGAAACAGATATGGCAAAGAGGATGATGGAGAAAGACCACATAAATAGGTCAGTTCAGGACAGACTAAGTATCAACGCTAATGAAAGGTTACCACAAAGAAGGAGCAGAGAGCAAGATATCATCACTGAGGAGAGCCTCGATACACTTCTAGAAAGAGAAATGATGGAAGAGGAAGTTCCAAAAATAGTGACAGAAGTTCCTACAGCAGAAGAAGGATTTCCTGTGATGGAAGCTGTAGTCCCTATGGAAAGGACAGAAAGTCCAAGGGCAGAGGAAGAAATTGATATTAGAACAGTCCAAGGACAAGAACAGTTGGCAGTGCAGAAAGATCAGGACGCAGATATTCAGAAATGGCTAAGAAAGAGGATTCAAAGGAGCCAAGAAAAGGAGGTTGACCCAATGACTGAACTGCAGGAAATCCTAGACCAAGTCAACCGATCATATGAAAAGGGAAAGGGAAAGAAGTTCACAAAGATTATTCGAGGAGAATCTGGAGCCAGGATCCTGCAAGTTGCAACACCAACAGTAGATAAAGCAAAGGATCAAATAGCTCCTGAAGAATATAATATAACCAAAGTTGACTTAGGTCATGCATCCATGGCACAGGTCATGGAGGATTTTGATGACTCCATGCAGGCAGTGAAAGACAAAAAGAAGAAGCTTGAGGAGAAGTATCATAGGTAGAAAGGTTAAATTAAAGCTCTATGTGACTACATAAGCAGCATGTCTCATCCAGTTAGTGAGAAGAATCCATCGTTCATTCCTCTGGTTGTCCTTATGGAGTTTGTTGAAGGAATAGATAGAATCAGATGAATTGCACAAAGGGCAGAGGTTTGGATGGAGGGCATCCAGAACGAAGCCTACAAACACGCTGAGGATTTGGTAAAGATACATAACATAGCACTTTCCATCCTTTCCCAAATCCAGTGTATGGAGTGATGTTGGGAGGATGAGTGCATCTATAGAGATGAGGTAATTATAGAGTTACAAGAGCTGATGGAGACACCTAGCGAGAAACTGATTGATGGCGGGGTTGTCAAAGAGGGTGAAGCATATGACTATTCCAGATGGTATAGAGCAGTGTTGTTGGCCAAGGAAATGTTTGAGCATTTCATTAAGGAATCCACTCAACTGAAGGAAGTGGCTGATAATATCTGATAGGAAGTTTCCAATAATGTCACCTCGCTTTTGTCACAAAGGCTCGCTGAAGAAGAGATAACTCTAGGCAACCTAAAAAGAAAGTTGGAGGAGTCATTTCAAATGATCTTTTTCACGAAGGAGGATTATGAGAACCTTTCTATTTTCTCAAATGATATGCATTCTACTCAGGACTTGGTACCAAACTGGGATGATAGTTTGAAGAAGTCTGAGCGAGCAATGGTCGCCTTGGAATTCAAGCAAGAATTGACACCCAGCGTTAGCGTGGAAGAATTGGAAACAGTGTTAGATAGATTCCAGGCATTCAAATAGAGAGGTCAAAGATAGGACAACAGAGACATTTAATGCATATTAGGAGCACGTAATGGTCATTTATTGCACCCCACCTTCCTTCTAAGTGTGCATGCATAGTGGGCATTTATTACCCACTATGGTAGTGGATTCTTTTTTTGCATTAATGTGGATTCATTTTTTGTGCCCTAACCCTAATTAGGGTTGAGGTGGCAAAATTTGGCCCATCGATAATTTTTTTGATTCAGGCCTTTCATTGTTTTTGAGGACCTATATAAAGGCCTCTTCTTCTCATTTGTAGGAGTGAATTTTGAGATTGTTGCTTATGAGCTATTGAGACAATAGAATTTTCATTGAAGTGTGGTGATCATTTGATGTGTCTTAATGCTTTCTTGGTTTCATAATTCTCTCAATTAGATTAAGTTTAGTAGATAAAGTGTTGTGATTGTTTTGGAGAATATAATGATGTTTTGATGAGTTCTTCTGGTTCATACTTTTGACATTTTAGTGATTCTAAATCATCGTGCAAATTTAGCCTAAACCCCCTATCCATGTGCCTAAATTCAATCAGTCGTACAAACCTTCGAAGATTGCACCAGTCCACATGTAGTTGTAGCTTGACTTGGCGAAGTGGGACTCAATAATAAAATAACTCATCCATCAACATACTTTTCTTGGCTATCATTACCCTTAGGATTAGATTAGGATCTCTGAACCCTTAACCCTTTCATTTTTGCATATTCGATGAAAACCCAAAAAATAGTACTTAATTGAAAATCTTTTGATAGTACCCATATTCATCAAGACATAAAGGATTGAAAATGTAAGGCCCCTTGTGATCATCAGCAAATCACATCAACGTCGATCTTATCCACAAGTCGAGGAACCTTGGAAGTTACTATATGATCTTCTTGCAATCTTAGCATATGCGGTACTTTGTTCAATAAAGGATAAGATATCTTGATATTTTGTTCTGCTGTTTGGCGATTCATAAAACACGCATCAACAGAAACTAGCGCTAGATGGATGGTAGAATTGAAATTTATTTTTGGAACAAGTTAGAAAATTTGAGCATTTGTGATGCACAAACCCTTTATCATCGCGCCATCAACAGAAACTGGCGCTAGAAGGAGGGCTAGGCATAATTTTTTCCCAACATAATTTTGCATGTCATGAATTGATATGGTGCTTCTGCATAGAGACATCATGCTAGTCTTACAGCCTAACCTCAGATTTGGAGACGACCAAAAAGACATCGTCGCAGGATTGAACTCGCTCACCTGGAAAGTTAAGAGAAGTTCAACTAAGTATATGTAAGTGAGCTTTCTATTAGAAGAAGAAGAATAATAATAAGAGAAGGCTCAAAGAATTGAAGTAGCTGTTCAAAGAGCATTGGTCATTCAGAGGAATCAATAGCCTCTAGCACCTGTAAGAAGGAATTAAAGTAGATTTCACATACTGAGCACATTAATTCATTCTCGCCTGAGGTATACCAAATAATCTTGAGGTCCAATCCGGGAGAAAAAGAACTAGAAGAACTAAATTTTGATCCAAAGCCTAGGTGAGGGAAGAAAGAAGCATCTACAAGTCAGAACTTAGCAAGTGTAGATGATATTACGAGACAATTTCAAACTCCGCCACAACAACATCAGACACAAGGTACCACTCAAGGAGTTCAACAAGGAGCTACACAAATTCAACAATTGATAGTACAAATACCTATACAAGCCCTTGTACCTGCAGCCGCCTAACAACAAGTTCCAGCAATGGCACAACAATGGTGACCGTAGAATGCATCACCTCTTGCAACATTTGCTATTTTAAATCATATGCCAAAGAATCTTGAGCATTTCTTCTCTAAGTTCTTTGTGAACGACGTCAACCGCACTGTTGATGAACATGTAAAGATTTTCGAAGATGCTCTACAGAATGGAAATGTTCAAGATGAAGATGTGGCATGCCGATTGTTCACATATTCATTGGGTGAAGAACCATTTTATTGGTATATTAATTTACCCGTGAATTCAATCCAAACATGGCAAGAGCTGAAGGATGCGTTCTTGGGGAAGTTCAAATTGCCTATCACTCCTGCTGAATTGTATAGGCAATTCATTGAGATAAGAAGACAAGAGCATGAACCTATTGGGGCTTTCAACAACAGATTTCAAAGGGCTTACTCACGGTTGTGTGATCCTTTTTGCATAAATGATGATGCTACGAGACCTATTTACCATGCGGCCTTGCATTGTTTCATGTCTATGTTCGTCCAAAAAACTCATCTGGCTCCCACCAGTTTGATCCAAGCATATTATGAGGCCAAGAAGATCAATTTACAGTCACCAGCAACCATTTTTGGAGCATTTTGCTACTTTGGGAATGCTAATACATTGAATCAAGGGATGTTGAGCTATACTCCTGCTTTTAATCCCATTTCTACTCCTTCTAGCAGCTAGTGTCGCATTCGGGAGCTCCGATATCATAGAAACCTATAGAAATGGTAAAATATTTTAAGATTTTGATCATATAATTTTTTTATACTTTTTGATATCATAAATGTGCAAGTATCATGTAAATAGTACTAAAATTATTTTAATTAATAATTTAAAGAAAATTCTTACAATAAAATATTTAAAAATAAATATTTTTAAATATTATAAAAATAAAGATTCTATAATCTTCTATTTGTATCACTTTCTGTTAAATATAATTTTTTTTTAAATGATTTAATATACTAACCTTTAAAAAAATGTGCGTGAAGATATCAAGTCGATAAAATATCTTTTATATTTCTTTGATAACATCCATTTTCTTAATGGTTACTATCCTTTATGCAACATTTCTTTAGTTTCAAAAATTATATTCCTTATCGTTTACATTATGATATAAATGCTATTAATAATTTTCATGCAGCTTACCAAGATGTCAGACAAATTGCGTTTATCATGGGTTTCCAGTTGGTTGTGGGACTTTCACCCATTTCTTCCATGCAATGTCTTCCTTCGTATAGAGGAACTAAGTGTTCATTATTGGCTAAGGGATAGAATGCCCAATCTAATTAAAAACAATGGACCAAGGAACACTCAAATTAAATTTTATAACTATGTTGAATACTTCAACTTCTATTATAGAACAAAGGTGCAGATGAACTTAGATGTGAAGTTTCACCACCTACAAATTGAGATTGTAGATTTATGTGGATGGTCAGATGCTTTGTACCGTGAGATTCATGATCTTTATCTTGCGGGATGCATTTTTAAAATCACCATCAGGCCAATCGTAAATATCAAGAAGCACACTCTCTCCGATGAACTCAGTCTAAAGTTTATGAAATTTCTTAAAGGATAATCTAAAATTAGCTATCACAAGGGCACACTTGAGGAATGATTGATTGATACTCTTAAGTTTTATTACACCATCACATTCACAGTACACTGAGTCATTCCATCTTTCAGGTTGTTGCACACATATTATGGGGTGCCTCCATTATTTGTCGTGAAGTCTACTCTGTCAATTAAAGTTCGTAAAATTCTTCCTGGAAATGTAGAGTTATTACCAGTGCATCCATGGTTAAAAAAATGAAAGTATTCTACATATTATTTTTACAATGTGTTTGCAAAATTTTAAAAAATTATATTTTTTATTATATCCAATTTTGGAATGACTATTAAGTAATAAATTATTAATTTTTGGGATGCATTATGTCAAAATTTATTTCAACGAATATTAAGTATTCAATTATTAGATGGTGTTCATGAATTATCTTCAGGTATTGCTTCACTGTCATCGCACGACTTCAACTAGTTGTAATTCTCATCTCTGAACTCCAAAACACAAGCAACCTTAAATAAAGGTCTAACACATCCTAAAATACCTTTCTCTAAGTACACGACTTATTTTATCATATGCAGTGCTCGCTGCTCAAAACTGTACTACCTAATAAACTACTTCCTAGACTTAGTTATTTTTCCAACACCTTATCACCAAAACTATGTTTTACTCCAAGTGACCATACATAATTGTAGTGTTTCCATAAATGAAAACCATGAATGACTCACTTGTCAATAATCTCTCCCTTTGGCATTGATGGAAACACAGTGAAAAATGACTAAGTGCCCAATACCAAAGTACTAAGTACATACTTATTCCTTATTTATATATTTCCTTATCTACATATCCTCTATACATTCTTGTCTATATCTCCTTTTATACATTTTTCATACTACTACTCCCCCTTTGACATCAATGGAAAAGGTGTGCAAAAATGTAGAATCTCTATACATATAACAATATTGTATACTTGCTCATAAAAAAAGATTTTACACCATATTAAGGATATCTCAGAAAGAGTTTTCCAAGATCTTTACCTCTTCTATCCAAGTCTTTACCAAAATTTAACCCACATGGATCCATCCTTTCAGCACAAAAGATGCTATCTCAACTCCTTTTAACTTAGTGGGTATGTTGTCAGTAAGAGATTTTGCTTCTTTCTCCATGTCTGATAGGTGTCTCAAGAATTGATAGCTTGGGAGTGATTAAACTTTTTAGCATACCAAATCTTGGACCACAAATCTCACTTTCTCTATCTCCATCACACTTATCTTATCAAGCAATCTGGACACTTCCTTGTCTAGTTCCAAAACAGTGTGTGAGGAGGTCTCACAACTATGCACCAGCTTGTCAACTATCTTCATGTCATGTGCAATGATATTTTCTATGTTTTTAAAGTGTCTAATGGGGTTTATAAAATAATTGTATAACCTTCTTCCATGTGTCACACTACCTTTTGCATCAAAAATATTCTTACTGATTATACTCAAGTCCCATGAAATGGACTTGCACATTTCCTCTAGCTTCTTCACCAAGTAATTTTTCTCAGCTTTCACCTTAGCGATCTTCTCCCAAGAGTCATACTGAATATCAAAGTCATCCAATGCCTTGTTCATGTTCTCTGCAGTGACCTTTCCTTGGAAAGTGAAAGGTATAGGTAGGATTTTGTTGATGGTGTCAACTTCCCTGCCTAATACCCTTGACTTCTTCTCAGTTTTATGTTCTGACCTCTCCTTTTCCTTAGAAAATGTGATGTATGATAGTTTCATCAGCTCATCTTCATCCATATTCTCAACATCTGTGCTCAATTATTTCTCTCCACTTTCCAACAATAAGGCTGAAGAAACAGGTGTAATTGTTTCTTGCTTCATTTTAATCTCATTCTCAGGTTCCTTTTCTTCCTCAACAATTCTCACTTGTTATTTTCTCTTAGATGGTTCTTCCTCGGTAGGTTTCTCTATATCCTTTCCATCACTATCATCAATATCAGGTGCAATGTCAATATTCCCTTCAAAAGGGTCATTAGTTTCTTGTGAGGTGTCCAAAGTCACAGGCACCCCAGTAGCAAAGAAATCAGGTTGCTTAACAGTACTAACAAATTGACTATCATCTTCATCATCCTTGGATGTATCAATATTTGCCTCAACTGTTTCTGATGATTCTCCAATCAAAATTATTGTAGGCTTAGTAGCCTTGGGTTTATGAGGGGTAGATTTTTCTGATTGAGCTTTCATTAACACTTTATCAATGGCCTTATGAGTGTCTTCAAATATTTCATCATATTTTATCCCCATTATTTTAATCAATCTAGACTTTATTCTTAACAGGGGTTTTAATTCATTCATGATTCTTTCATGCTCATCAAATGTTATCATAGGTAACATATCTCAATATATTTTATTCTGATTTTCTCATCTTCTTTCAATACTAACTATTTCCTAACCTCAAGTTTATCATATAGCTCTTTAGGAATACTACCAGCCATCTCAATAAAATTATTCTTGAAAGCCAATACACATGTGTTTAATCACAATATCTTCAATAAGAACTTTTTCATTCTCATCATACCTATCATAGAATCTTGGTAGTTGATTGAGTTTACCTTGGTCAACAATCCTTTTCTCTAATACTCTTATATCAGGCTTCCATAATTATCTATTTACAGGCTTATCTTGTGTTTTCTTCTCTTCTGCTTCTTTCTTCTTCTTCTCTTCCTCTTTCTTCTTCTCCTCTTCTTCTTTCTTTCTCTTCTCTTCTTCTTTCCTCTTCTTCTCTTCTTTCTTTTCCTTCTCCTGTTATTTCTTATTTTCTACTTCTATTGTCTATTTCTTGGGTGGTGAGTTCTATTTGGAAGACCTTGTCCTCTTTGCAGTGCTTTGTACTACCTTGTCAGTCTTCTCAGGTTTTTCTAGTGTAGTATCATCTATTTCTACCATAGTAGGGGGTGGACAGTCAGTCTTCTGAACTTTTGGAGGTGGAAGAGCTCCAGGGCCAAAGCATGCCAATCCAAAGGTACTCTCTGTCATCTTTCTCCTTATTTCCTTCATCTTCTCCTTTTTTATGTCAGCCTTTTTTTCTAGTTCATCTACGACCTTCTCAACTTTCCTTTTCCTTGCAGCTTTGGGCTGCTCCTCTCTGAACTTGGGAGATTTATCTTCATAGGTTCCCCATCTCTCCCTTGATGTATTCATCTCATATGATAGCACATGATCAACTTGCATTGTCAATATTTTCGCACTGACTTCATACCCCACAGGCTAACACCATTTCATTCTTAGGTCTACTGCCTCAAAACACACACAATGAGTTTCAAACATGAAACAGAATGTATCTTTATACTTCTCCACTATTTCCTTTGGTATCCTTACTCTTTGTTTCATTTCTCTCTGCAATATTTTGATCATCACAAACAATTCTCCATCTACCCAGGTGTTGTTTTGTCTTATATAGTTTTTTTGACACATGTAAACCAGTAGGTTCATTGTCTCTCTAGGCTCTTGGGTGCATACTACGGAATTAATGCACAATGTGTATATACATATGTAGCAATAGTGATCCAAATATGAATGCCTTTTTGCTATCTCTCTATATTTTCTTAACATTCTCCATGAAATGTTGTGCTAGTACTTTGCATAGGTTATACCTAACATTCTCCTTCACCATTTTATAAGCCATCATTATGACACCAGCAGATACTGAATTTGGTCAGCTTCTATAATGAAGTTTATATCCTAATATCATTGTAACCAATCTAACATCTAGCTGAAAGATGTCAGCCACTGTCATCCCTCGCTTGTCCCATTTAGAGTGGGTTAGGGTTTCCACTTGTTTCTTTGTATTCTTCTCTGCTACCAGGATAATTCAAGAGTTATCTAGACCAGTAATGTCATGGATCAACTCACTGCAAATCTTTATAGGTTGGTCACCAATCCAAATGAATTGTTCGTGCACTCTACTCAACATGATCTTAAACCATTCTTCTTCGTCAAACTCAAACAACTCCACCATTTTCATCGCACTAAGGTTCTTAAGATGAGATAACTCATCGTTCCATTTTTCATCCTCTTTGATCATATCCTTTATTTCCTTATATATTTCAAATTCTCCTAGAGACTCGTGTACTTACAATGGATGTAAGCCCTAATATCCTCTACATGTATCTAACTTCATAGGACGTTTGAGAACACGCGCCTTCAAGTTTTTCCTCAGTGGATTTGTAAGGATGTCTCTTAAACTTGTATCTCGGTTCCTCACTTACATCAAATATATCAAAGGTGTATCCATATTCACAAGCTCGCAAGTAAGATAAATACCTTTTTCTGATAAATTTGTGAGTTCGTGTTTCGATCAGTCACAAATTTCCTAGCTTCCTTGGTCTTTTGCTCAAAACTCTACTCTTCAAATAGTGATTAGATCTATTCTTTTAATTACCCTTATACTTCATTGTCAAAAGAAATGACACAGTTCCCAATGAACTCATTTGTGCAATGATATAGTCGACCATCAATCTAGCGATCACAGGATATAGGTTGTAAAGCTATGCAATCACAGATACATATTCTATAACATTCATACTCAGGAGCATCTATTGACCTTCCCTAAACTTTTTCCTCACTGGGTTCCTTCACTTTCCATACCTTACCACTATCAATATCTCATGCTTTCTTGAAATGACTATTGAATTCATCCATGTATCATTCAAGACTCTTACCAGTATCACCAACATTTTTCTTTAGAAAAATAGGAGGTGGTCCACTTCTGTTCTCAGTTCTACTATACTCACAAAACTTTGCTATGTGTCCTGGATTATTGCATTTGTAACATGTAGGAGGTGATATATTCTGACTTACCTGCAATTTATAGTACTTTGTTACATGTGTCCAAAGTTATTGCATTTATAACAAGTCATCTTGGTTGTTCCTTTTTTACTAATATAATCTTGCTTAGCTCTAGATTGATCAGGATTCCTACTTTATGCCTGCTTGTGTCCATATGCATAGCAATTAGAACAATAACCAGTAAAGGGCTTGTAAGATGCTTTACCTCTGCATAATATTTTCACGTGCTCTATTTTGTTGCATCCAAAACATCTACCGCTAAAAGATCTGATCTATTTTCGAGGTTCATCATGAGTAGGTCTTTCTATCTTTTCTTCAGATCTATTTTCTTGAGTTTTAGAATATTCAGCTTCATCAAAGCCAACTCATGTCTCGTATCCCTAAGGTTTCTGTATTTTTCTCTGATCATTAATCTTTTCACTGCTCATTTGAATTTTTTCAATGTGTTTCTTAGCCTCAATAAGTTCTCCCTTGATGATATAATTGCATTTCTCCAATTCCTAATATTTGTTCTTGTAATCATCAAGTTCAAGCTTCATTGTTTTCATCTGATCATTAGCACTCCTTAAGATTTCTTCAATTATGATTCATTCATCTTTCTCCTATTGAATTTCTTTAGCCATATCATTAGAAGTATTTTCATGATCCTTCTTTAATGCTTCATTCTTTACTTCAAGCTACTTGATCTGATCTGATAAATCATTATTTGAATCATCCTTTATCTTTTCCATAAGATCTTGCCTTTGGTTCTTGGAAAGTTCAAGTTGTTCTTTCAATTTCTTGATGAAACCCTCTACTCTTCTTGATTTAAATTTCACATCTCCATTTTCAGCTTTCTCTTTATCCAAGTCTTTAAGTGCTTCTTCAAAGTTTTCTTTCAAACTTTCAAAATCCATCTCGATCCCCCTTAAGCTATTAGGATTTCTCTCCAGGGGGCATAAAACTATGATACCAATTGTTAGGATTAAGTAATACTGACAGGGGGGTGAATCAGTATTATAGCACTTTCTATTTGAATTTAGCAACTTACAACTTAATCAAATAATTACTAAAATGAAAAGAATATAAACACAAAATATACAACTCATAACACCATGATTTTGTTCTTGAGGAAACCTTGTTAAGGGAAAACCCCGGTGGGGATGGTACCCTCAAATATGTACTAAAAGTATTGTGTCCCTGTTAGGAGCTTATTATTACATTAGCATATTTCCTTGTTAAAGGAATACAAAAACCCTGCTAGGGGTGTATAATGAGCATATTGCTCTTACAATAATAAATTTGTCTTTGTTACAATGATTTATCAAAAACTAACTTATACAAGAATCGTTTATGCTTAAGTAGTCCCAATTGTAGCTTGCATCACTCTTTGTCATATCATAATGCATCCACATCTTTTATAAAATAACATACTTTTTTCGCTTCTCAAAACTTCTTCATATATATGCTCAATTCCTCAATTAGTTAGCTCACAAATGCAGCACAAATCGTGACCAACTCTTATCCAAATATCAAATACAAATTGGAGGATCATACATTACCAAAATTAGGGTACGACCCAATCCAAATCCAACTTAGCACGTCTGGATTCCATGTTATACTCCCTCAATCATTGCAATCATTCAATTGTTCTATATAGCTGCTTCACTGTCATCACATGACTTCAATTAGTTGTAATTTGCATCTCTGAACTCCAAAACACAAGTGACCTTAACTAAAGGTCTACCACATCCTAAAATACCTTTCTCTAAGTTTGCAAGACTTAGTTTATCATATGGAGTGCTCGCTACTCAAAGCTGTACTCCTGTACCCAATAAAATGCTTCCTGGACTTAGTCATTTTTCCAACACCTTATCACCAAAACTGTGTTTTACTCCAAGTGACCATACATAATTGTAATGTTTCCATAAATGACAACCTTGAAGGGCTCACTTGCCAACAACGCTTTGGCATATTCCATGATTAACAAGACTAAACCCCCATGCAAAACCAACTTGGCGGGGTTTTTATTATGTTCGCTTTAACTTTGATGGATGGACAATAACAGATAAAAAGGAAAAAATGCATTTCCCATGCCTAAAATGATTCAATATCATGGAATGGTAGCTAAAAAGACTAGTATATTTACAGTCCAGGATTATGTAGCTCATAATCACCTTGACGACATCCAGCCATGGATCCTTGAGAGAAAATCTGGCGTAACCACCATCAATCACCTTCTTAACCTTCTCCCTCTCACTCAATAGAAACAATGCATCCATGGATTTGCTGACATTCTTTTTATCCATCTTAAATTTTCTCCCATTAATGATAGTGTTTGAGACTTTGGCAACAAATTCCTCATTTATCTCTAATTCTAGCTCGTAGACACTCAAAGTGTCATCCTTCAAACTAGAAACAAAGGCATCTGGCACCTGGGTATCATCCCCATGGAGGGTTTTAATGTAGCCAAATAAAACCCTGGTCAAAATTGTAGACCAAACAACCTCCTCATTTTTCCATTTATCTTACACTATCAGCTCCAATCTGTTGCGTTCAACACCCATGGTGAAATCACAGAAACATCCCACAATACCACTACATAAGAAACAAAAAAAATATAGATAAAAACTTGCAGGCTACTCCAGTTATTGCAATTAAATGAGATCGACCTACAGACACCTATTCAGATGCAGGGGCCATCATTTCCAAGGCATTAGGAGAAAACACTATGAAACATCATTACTAAGAAGCATCTAGATCTCTGATAGGATATTGTCATGTATTTACCATATAGTGGCATGATGATAATTAACACCCCAATTTTCCAGCTTGTCCACAACTTGATTTCCCTCACAGTAAATATGGGAAATAAAATGGGCTACAAAGCTATTTAGAATTTTTATACAATCCTCAATGATATTTTTGTCATCTAGCTAGGGGGATAAACCCTTCAAACATTTAATAATGTCCATTGAGTCACATTCGAGACATAACTTATTTAAACCTTTACCCTTAGCCATCCTCAAAGCAATGTAGTTGATGTATGCCTTAGCATAGTTCTTAGTCTGGGTATCCAAAGGGACGACCACTACCAAGACAAATCTGCCATTGTGTTCGCAAACCACTCCCCCACTTCCTGTAGGTCCAGGATTACCTTTCGCTAGGTAAAATGTCAATAAACAATAGTTACACAAAAAATAAAAATAAATCCTTAATTATCATTTAAAAAATTAAAATAGTTATCATATCCATCAATATTCACATTTTCTTACTTTTTTGTCATAATTTAGTTTCCTATTTCCATTCTTGACATAGACAATATGATAGCCCTGCATCTATCCATCTATAAAAATGAAAAATCATTAATCAATAACATAAATTGAATATTAAACTGACCAGTAATAAATAATTAAAATATTTTTAAAAAAAAAACCTTCAGCAATTTGTTCACTGAAATTATCCTATGTTAAATAGAAAGGTAAGAACTCTTCTACTACTATAATCTAACTAAACTAAAACTAGACAAATAGAAATGAAATTATAAATCAAGGGAGTGCCAATGGTCGCTCTAACTAAACTAAAACTAGACAAATAGAGATGAAATTATAAATCAAGGGAATGCTGATGGTCGCTCTATATTACTATCTCTAACTTAAACTGTCATTTAGTTGGAGTATGCTTTCTAATGAATTAGACAACAGAATAGAAATTACACCATTACAATTATCTAAACTGTTTTATGAAAACCCCTTAGCCTTTTGTGAATTTCATTATATCGTTCCTGATTACATGTTCAAATCATTATTGCAATTTCATGTTCATCAAAAAAATCAAAGACTTTCAATTGTTTCAAATTTGTGTTCAATTATCGTCCACTCAAACGGATATCTAAGCATTTTTTCGGCCCAAAAGAGTTAACTGATAGGCATAGAATGTCTCAAAAGTTTGAGTGGCAAACGTGGGTGGGTGTTTGGAGTTGGGTAACAATTCCGCACAAGTCTGTGGGGTGGAAAAATTGCAAAAATAAACGGGCGCCTGATTCTTAAAAATCAGGCGCTCGTTTAGGTCCAAGAGCCCAATCCATTTTCAAAAATCAGGTGCCTATTTAAAAAACGAGCGCCCATTTAGGATCAGGCCCCCAAAGTGAAACGAGCGCCTAATTTTTAAAAAACAGGCGCCCGATTATACAAATCGGGCTCCCGTTTTGTAAAAATTGGGCGTCCGTTTCTAAATTCTATTTATTTATTTATTTAACCGATTTCTTCTCATTTTCACCTTTAGAAAACGAGATCACTTTTAGCAGAGCTTGGGTGCCCGATTTAGCTTCCCTTGTCGACCCCATCTGCCATTTTTTTTCGTGTTCTAGGTATGTGCTATTGTTTTTTTTTTCCTATGATTTTTGTCATTAAAAATTGTACTTTTAATTTAAAAACGTAGTTTAATTTGTTGTTTTCAAAATTATTGTATAAATTTAATTATAATTTAGTTTTCAAGTAGTTCTTTTAAATTTTAATTTAGTTTGTAAATTAGCATACCAAAGTAGAAAACTGTTATTTAATTTTTAATTTAACCCTAGATACAAAATTAAATTACGAAAATCTACGTAGGAACCAAAACCCTAGGTAGTAAAACAAAAACATAAACCTATACAAAATTAAATTAGGAAACCCTAAACTTAGAAAACAAAAACATAAACCTATAGAAAATTAAATTAGGAAACCCTAAACTTAGAAAACTGGAAAACATAAATCTAGAAACCCTCTCTCTCTCTCTCTCCTCTCTCTCTCTCTCTCTCTCTCTCTCCCTCTCCTCTCTCTCTCTCTCTCCCTCTCTCTTCTCTCTCTCCTCTTTTCTCTCTCTCCTCTTTCTCTCTCCTCTCTCTTCTCTTCTCTCATCTTTTCTCTCTTAAAAAATGTAGTTTAATGTTTTTAAAATTATTGTATAAATTTAATTATATTTTATCTTTTAAGTAGTTATTTTTAATTTTAATTTACTTTGTAAATTAGCATACCAAAGTAGAAAACTGTTATTTAATTTTTAATTTAACCCTAGATACAAAATTAAATTACGAAACTCTACGTAGAAACCGAAACCCTAGGTAGTAAAACAAAAACATAAACCTATACAAAATTAAATTAGGAAACCCTAAACTTAGAAAAAAAAACATAAACCTATAGAAAATTAAATTAGGAAACCCTAAACTTAGAAAACTGGAAAACATAAATCTAGAAACCCTCTCTCTCCTCTCTCCTTCCTCCCTCCTCTCTCTTCTCTCTCCTCTCTCTCTCTCTCATCTTTCTCACTTTTCTCTCTCCTCTTTCTCTCTCTCTCTCTCTCTCTCTCTCTCTCTCTCTCTCTCTCTCTCTCTCTCTCTCTCTCTTTTAAGTTTTAATTATTTAAGTCAATCTTTGTAAGGTAAAATATAATTTATAGTATGCTAATTGTAAATTATCATGTTTTTATATGTACGCATATTGGCAATATGGATGATTTTCATATTGATGAGCTTATAGGTCAACATGCACCACCACCTCCCCCTCCACCTCCACCTAGAGAGTTAAGGGATAATATTAGGAGAAATGTGGAGGCGATAATGAGAGACATAAATATTATTAGAAATGATCCCTATCCATCGGCCCAGCTACTATGCCTTGCAGATAGCATGCAAGGCATAGTAGATTCTATACACACATTAGACTCTAAGATTGATAGTTTCGAGTCATGGAGGGAGAGTATGCGTGCATATTATGCTGACGGCCTCTCTTATAAAGAGGTTAATGCTTTTAAAAATTACAAAATCTGATTTGGCGCGCTTTTTTTATAACCCTACAACGGGTGAGCAGATACTTAGCAAGAAGCCACGTATTTCTATTAGATGTTGTAAACACCCCGGTATAGCAGAGCATTTTTGGGAGCGGTAGTGGATGGTATTTGACAATCCACCACACGCTAATCATGAGGTCCCACTTTATTTTTTGAAAAAAATATGGGCTGAATTTGTATTAGGTAGGAAACCCAATTATTTTGACATGAGATCATTCCAAGGGGTTGGTCGGGGCATGCCACAGGATAGGCCAGGGGTCAAATTGAGTAACAGCACAAGAAATCATGTGCACAATGAGCCTCTTCTTCCTCTTCCTTCTCCTGTAATTCCTGCACCTATCCATCATCGAGCAGTGCAGTCATCTGTAGGTTCTTTGAGTGCCCTTACGGGTAATTTGTTACAGCACCTCACCGAGGCGAGGGCTACCCCTAGCATAGCACATGTTTGCACGAGTTGTGGGGGTATATGTAGGGGTCCCCAGTCTGATCCTGATGCTGCCCATGATGGATATGGTGATGATGATGGTGGCGCACATGGTGGATATGCTGATGATGATGGTGGCGCACATGGTGGATATGCTGATGATGATGATGGCGCACATGGTGATGCTGGATATGATATCTCATCATATGTTGATTTACTCAATGCAGACGATGATCATCCTGCACAGGTAAATTTAATTATAATTTATATAGTGCAATATTAAATTTCTTATTTATACAATTATGAGCCATAACATGTGAATTTTTTGGTGAAAAGAGGAGAGTTGACCCTCCATCATTCATTAGCCATCATCATATGACATTGACACCTCGACATCTCAGTGCTCCATTCACGGTATGCACTTTGATCTTGATACATTTAAACTTTAAACAAAATAAACTTTAATTGATAATGTGTTTGACATATTTTTATGATTTTGTAAGGTCTCTCATGTACCACTGAGATTGGCAAACCTTCATTCTCTGCCCCATCAATCACTGAGAGTCAGCCACATATACCTTTAGTATGTTTTTCATTTATTAATTTTAAGTGTTTGTATCTTACTAATTTATGTACAACTTTGATTCACACTTATTTTTTTGCAATTGTAAGCTTTTGGATTGTCTCATGTTGCACAATCACATTTACATCCTGACTCATCGATGACATTAGCTACGTGTCACACACAAGTAATGTACACATGTTTTTATTCCATAAATATATAATCAAGTTATATATACTTTATAATTTATGTATATATGTACTATAAGTTTGATTCATGCTTTATATATGTTGTTCAAGTCAACACCACCATGAGTCTTGGCATAGCTACAGGATTAAACCAAATGCAGCCATCGACACTATCCTTTGAGGTGATGATTAATTTAAGTAATTTTTCAATGTCCATTGTGTATCTAGATCTTTTACACCTTATTATTAAATATTTGTACTTTAAATGTTTTTATAGGACTTGGTTGCATCCACTTTTCATGTAGTTGAGGATGAGGGTACTCGAGACCAAACAAAGCAGGATGAGGGTACTCATGACGAAATAGAGCAGGATGAGGGTACTCAAGACCAGACAGAGCATGTCGATGCATCGTAGTCCTCTTCACATGGAGTGAAGAGGACTATAGATCAGCTAGATGAGTAGACTTAGATTATGATGACTATTTGGACTTGTTTTATGATGACTTTTGGACTTGTTTGGACTTGTTCATATTATTTTTACTTGTTGTTAGAGTAGGACTTGCATTACATACTAGTCCACTTGTTATCATATATTGTACTTGAACTTGTTTTTAGAGTAGGACTTTGTTTTGTGATTGTATGTATATATCATGAGTTGATATGATGGACATTATGATGCATGTAAATCATTTCAGGACTTGTTATGTTATTTATCTTAATCATGAGTTGTTATTTATATATACAAGTTTATGGAAAAGAAATCATTTTTAATATCAATTATAATTAAATTTATCAATATCCTAAAAAAACCACCTATCTAACAATGAGATCTATTAATTCATGTGTAATTGATCTAAGTACAATATCTAGATACATTACAAGTAATATGAACACTTTGATTAACTATAAAAAAAAACCATCTAGATCTAACAATGAGGTCTATTAATACATGTACTTGACAAGAACAATATGGTTGTTACAAACTTAATAACTATTAAACAATAAGATCTAGTTAATTTGAACAATGAATTTATGGAAGCACAAATAAATCTATCATAAGATCTATTAAGTGAACATAATATGACCAATGTGCATAATTTAATATTTAGAAAAAAATTAGGTGAATACAAAGTTATGAATTTAACTTAAATATTTAAAACAAAATTCAATGAATAAAAGTGAGTTCATGTGAACTTAAATTACAAAGCCAAAATTGTACAAATACAAGAGTGCATTGTACTACATAAATAGTTAATGTCTATGTTCTTCCAGACATCTTGCATCATAAAAATAAACATGTTGAAATGTTAGAATTTATACAAGTTCATTTAAAGTTAACTTTAATTTAAATTTCAAATCTATATCTCTAAATTATAAATTATGACACTTCAAAGAAGACATGTAGAAAACATATAAAAATATGACAATTGAACAAAAACTTACATGTAGAAATTTGATTCAACCTAATGTACCATCAGCATCCTCTCTTTTCTGCAATGTGTCTATGATTGCCTCATGCTCTTCCATTGAAAGAGTCCATAATATTTAATTAGCAAGTCTCCCTTTGTATCTTTCCAATTTGATATTTGTTGCCACTACCAAATGGGAATAGTGCATAATCTTCTTTTCTGATTGGTATTCTTCAAAAGCTGGTAAACCATTCTTTCTTGTTAGGTATTTGCATAGCCATCTACCAACTACCACAATAGACCCAATTGGATATTGAAAATCATCATCATCTACTTGATGACATATCAACTTTTTTTTAGGTTCTACATGTAACTACACATCAAGCTAACCAATACTCTGTTTGCTCTTCACTATCCTCAGGTGCAACAACAACATAAATATGTCCTGCAAAACAAAATTAAGTACACGCACAAATAAAACTTGTTTAAACGTTTATAATTCAAATATATATAATCATAAATTATATGACATACACGTGTAACTAATATATATATATATATATATATATATATATATATATATATATATATATATATATATATATATATATATATATATATATATATATATATATATAATTTAAAGTTTTACAATAAATTGAATTAAATTACCAAGTTGTATGAGGTCTGAAACACGATCATAATCTTTTGATGCAAAGGCATGATCTAAGTCTTCATTTATTATATCATCTTCATCTTATCTCTCACTAGGTGTTAAATATTTTTGTTTCCATTCTTCAACCCATTATGTATTATTGCATTCTTCTCATTCACCTGCAACACAAAATTGACAAAAACATGCAAGCTCCCTAGTCCATATAGTCCAAGTATTAAAATTAGAACTCATAAATGAATGTCATTTAGCCGATCTGCTGATTGTATTACAATCATATCTTGAAAGGATATTCTTCTCTTAAACTAACCAGAAGAAATGTATGATTGTAAAGTTCTGACTTGATCCTATAGATAAACTGATTTTACACTATTCAACAATTGCACGTGCATCTTTAAATTTTGATTTTTCCTCAAATTTGAGTTGCTCTCTACAAAGGGCTCTCTTAACACATGCATCGGCACCATCATATTATCCTTTCCCATGTCCAACCTCAAAAAAACTCTAGATATGTTGGATATTTATTTTCTTGTGCATCCTACTCAACCAATAAAACATTCTAGCATTCTTGAATTGCCCTATACAATTATCTTACCATATTAAATGTTGTGTTATATGAATTTCTCTCTCCATTAAATTTTCGTAAAAGGTCTTAAAGCAATACTGGACAAACTTCCTTGAGTGTAACTTATTATCACTCATATAGAAATGATAATCTCTCAATATTTTCTGATCCTCTTCTATACTATTAGGTGCATGTCTATAGACAATATGAACAAAAATTGTTACTTGCACTGAATTATAATATTGTGGTTGGATCTCATCTTGTGGTGCAAGTATGTAGTTCTCTGCAAAGTCAACAACTAAAAGTATACTACCAATTAGAAATGTATTCTTGCATATGCGAAATTGTCCATCAATCCATCTAGAATTGTGAGAGTGTTTCACATATTTAGGTATGACCTTACTCTTGAATTCATTCATAAAAGCATTAACACTAAGTTTTTCAGTTATTACATCGCACCATTTTTCAACTTTTCCATCCTTTAATGGATACTCGACAGTTTTAAATCTTTGTACATCAACTAATTGTTGTCCAAAATCAAATGAAATATTTTCATGCAAACATTCATCTAATAATGTAAGATTGCCACATACATCACATACACCAGAAACACATGCATTCAAAAGATAAAATTTAGCATTAGGTGAGTTACAAAACAAATTTGATATAAACTCCTTTACAATTTGAGGTGGTATATTTATACCACATTCTTGTAACATTTCATTAATATGCATAGTAGAACGTATAGATCGAAAAATATCATAATGATAACGAAATTGAACATGAGTTTTGCAACAACAGGTGATTTTTTCTTTGTTAATCCTTACATACCATGATTTACATTTTTCAAAAGATCTTTGACTAATACTAATAGTTAACACCTTATCATTCACAAATTTTTTATACAATTTTGTTTGAGTCATATCTAAAAGGTATTTTGGATGTGGATCACAAACTTTTGAACCGACTCTTAATTTAAGAACATCTCTAGCATTAGGGGATACTCTTGTATTATCGTGCCAAAAATTTTCAATCAAATTTTTTACTTCACCAGTAAGTTTCATGTCAGACCTCGGGAGTCTGCCACTAAAGGTCCATAAATGGTTTGTCGGATCACTTTCAAAGTTAACTCTTCTCCTTATAGCTCTTGTTAAAGTTTTGCGATGAATATTAAAATATCCACTTATGTTTGAAATCATTCTTTTATCAGTAGTAGTTTTGTTTACTAAAGATGTTATTGTCGTCGTGCTGCATTACTATTTTTAGAACGACTTTTATTTCCAATTGTGTCAAAGGCGCTAGCAACAGTTGATACAACTTGTTTTAGAGACTCATCCTTCTTCTTAGTTTTCACATAAATACCTAACCTCTTCATCACTTTTTGCATTTTAGACATTTTAATTAATTGTAACATTAATTGAAATTGAAACTCAAATTTTTATTATAAAAAAATTGTCTAAACAATTTGCTCGCGTGTGTCCTAATTTGTCTCCATGAAACCAAACCACGCAAATTGTCTAGCACATCAATTTTTATTTCAAATTGTTCATTTATTTCATTATCATTCAAATGAGTTTCTTTCTCAATCGGTGTTTCTATGTCTACATCTACATTGTTGATTTCAATCTGAATTGATGTTTGATTTTTAGTTTCAATTGGGGTTTGACTTTCAGTTCCTTTATCATTATGATCAACATTACTAATTTCTGAAATTTCACGTGCAATTAAATTTGTTAATCTATTTTCAGAAATAAAATTTAAATCATTTTGATTGTAACCTGCTTCTAGCAAATCATAAACATTTTTATCAAAATAAGTTGTAACATTTGAATGTGAAGACATACTTGTATCCAATATTGAATTAAAAGATGCACCTGAATTTTCTTCTACAACCTCTGCATCCATTATGGTGTCTTCATTGTCCTCTTCTGAAATAATTGTTGAACTTAATGCTCCAACATTCATGTTTCGAAGTCTTTCTCTTCTTTCTTGTTATCATTTTGCCTCCTCTCTATTTTCTGCAATCTCCTCAGATGTCAGAACCTTCGTTGACCTCTTTCTACGTCGGTTTGATCCCATTTTTGCACCAAAATTTGAATTCAAACAATGTTTTATGAATTTCAAATCCAAAACAAGACAAAAATACAAAATGTTTGTAGAAATATTATGTTTGTCTGCTGCGGATAGATACAAAAATGATTGAAAAGTTGTCAATCATTGAGAACAAGCCCACAGTCTAGTTTTTTTGGTTGCAACGACTCTTTAAGAAACAGGTGCCCGTTTTGTAGTTTCACAAAACGGGCACCCGTTTTGCAAATTTTAAAAAAAAACAGGCACCCGTTTTGTGAATTTAAAAAAAGGGGCGCCCGTTTTATAAATCTATGAGCGGGATCCCTACCCGTTGGCTTGGATTTTGGTTCAGGACAAGCTTGGTGGGACCAAGCCTATGCTTGACCCTGCAAAAAAATGGCTAAGGCATTACAAAATAAAATTTCTACCTTGCCATAAATTTTTGGACACATTCCAGAATGAATTTTTCAATAAAACAAAAACCCATTTTATCTCTTACTGTGCAGATTATAAAAATATAAATTTTATAGTGATATGATAAATTTTAATATTTTTACAATATTTATTAAGCCAAGGTGGTACCTAAACTTGAAGTACTAAGGTTAACTAAAACTTTAATTACTTTTTTAATTTTACATTTTTTGAAAAATGAGTTATATGAGACCAATCTGCATAGAATATCCTTCAAATTTTTAAAAAAAAATTGAAAAAAAGTGAAGTTATTATCAAATTATGGCACCCATACACCAGAGGTTTCGAAAATGTACTTTATAGTGAATTAAAAATTAATTTAAAAAAATATTCAATAAAAAATAAGATAAAATATTCTGACCAATCTTCAGTGTTTTAGGTATCTTTTCTCAAAAAGATTCACAAAAATACATTCATTTACTTCAAAAAAGGGTGTTCGTACACGTGTCAGGTGTGGTTCTAAAACATGCATTTTGAAAAAGTGGTTTTTAAACATACATACTAAAATTCAATTCATACCATGTGGTATTGAAATAAATTACAGATTTGAAAACTAGACTCTTAAGTACTAAATTTTATATTACTCAAGTTTTTCAAGATTCAATCTTTAAGCGCCTCAAATTTCGACATCAATTGACAAAAATTTTGAAAAACAGATAAAACAATTCCACTTTTTGGCCAAAAGTGGGACTCAACTTCTTGCAGCCACCCATGTAACAAAATATACTTTTAATTCAATTTTGTTTTCATCAAACATGACTTTTTGTTCACTTTGATAGAACGGGTCTCTTCCACTAGGATTGATATCTTTAGTTGTACGTTTGTTCTATCTTAAAAGTCGGAGTGGGAACAATATCAATAGCTATCCATAGCTATCTGTCGATATCAAATAAAATTGTAGATGAGATGTTATGGAATCTTGTATTGTTTTGTCAATCAATGTCGTGTTGTAGTTGAATATGCTTCAAGAACAAACAAACAGGAGTACTTTTCTAGGGCATTTTACTGCTTTTCAATGCTCTGGTAAAATCTATGAAGTTTATTCGATAGTTGAAATTATTGGCTAAAGCAAAAAATCTCAATCCATTTATGTTACCTTCGACGACTCATTTACAGCCGCATGGTTTCTCTATTCAAATTGGAAAACTTCTTGATTTCATATTATAAAAGGCAAGGCAATATTTAAGAGATATACAAGTACTCTCGTTATCAGTAGCTCGAAATAAACAAATAAAAACCGGGCACTTTTTTATAGAACAAATTTAGAAATGTATTTTAAAAATAGGACAAAATGTGGTTTTCTTACTTTAAATTAAACTCTAGTTTTATAAAAAAAAGTATACTCAAAAGCTAACCTTTAATCATTTACTGATGAAACATAATCAAACTTTACATAGTAATTAGTTCAGAATTGTTAATAATGAAATAATTTATGTCTAAAGCTTAGGTAAAATATTTCAACTCCCAAATTATATCATCAACCTTCTACCTTTTCTATTTCAAATCCAACACTCACTAGGTTGTTAGGTTTGTTAGCAAACATATCAATAAGTCCAAGCAAAGGAATTTCAATAACCATAACATCATATATTACGTGAAAACCCTAAAATGGAAAAAACATGGAGAGCAACCTGCTTGGATCTAGTGTCAATGAAAACTAATGATTACAGTTAGTTAAGAATTCACCAATCTTTAGGAGGCTACTATCCCCTAATCAATATGTCAATTAGGGAATTAACCCAATACGAGTTAGAAGACCACAAATCAAGAGGCATCAACTTCATATAAATTGGGAGGCAACAACTTCACAGCTGAAAATAAGACATACCTTTGTCCCAGACAAAATTAGAAGAATGACATTATAGACCTTGTACTTCTACTTTATCAATTACCAACCTCTAGCTCATTCACTTTTCTCTACAACTCCCTCTTCACTTCTACATCAAAAGATGGAACATGTTCAACTCAAAGTCTCTTTCTATTACTGGTAATAGCTCTATTATGTTAACATCTCATTTTCTTCATTCAAATCAAAAGAGTGATTTCTTGTATTATGTTACTGGTAAAAAAAATTAAAACCTTCCTTGAATACTTTTAAGCATACTTTTATCTTCCAAAAAATATTGCCCTAAAAAATCAACCACAAGACTTGAGTCACCATTACTAGTTTGGTTTAAATTAGCTTCTAGTTAAATTTTATCCTCCAACAAAGTCTTAATGACGTTTTGTATGTTGGAGTTTCCACCTTCTAACTTATAACATATGCATCTTGTCATTTACAAGTCAATATAGTTAGCCAGATAATTAGAATGATTATTATGATTATGATTCATACTCTTGCCAAATATTTTGTTATATAGAGTTGAAAATGATGCACTTAAAAATGAATACTAGTTGTGTATCAAACCTTAAGTTGTTGCAATTAAAGATTATATGTATGGTGTGATGCACTTAAGTTGTATGTTACTTATTAATTTTGAGCTCCTTCCACACACACTGTGTTAAGTACTTGAGATTTTGAATAGGATATCCTTTCATCAACTCTTTTTTGCTATGTATAATGATGAACTTGGGGAATTCCTTCCACAACATACTCACACTAATGATTTTTATATAGTCCTGTTATATTATACATGGAGGATTCAACACCACACATATCCCACTCTGTCATATGCACAAATGATTCCATTATTCATGCAATTTGACAATTATATGTTTTTTTTCTAAGTTTGAGGATAGTGTGAGCTCAACACCTTCTGGTCAACAATCGATGAGTCAAGTGCAATCAGAGTGCATGAGAACGGGAAGGTAAGTCGAACATTTGGCCCTACATGAAAGACAAATGTATTACTAGTAATAAAACATGATGATAATTTCTTTCAAATGGTTTCATAAAAATAAAACTAAAACTGGTTTCGATCTTCTAAACAAAAATATATGTTTCTATGCAAGTACAATATTTTTGTCACAGACAAAAACCATACATATCACTAGTAATAAATGTGAACATCGTCAGTAGAAAATCAAAGAGATTGATGTGCTTGTTGTGGACATGGTGGTACACTCCATGGTTCTTGCACTTGACTACTTTAAAGGAATTTACAAACTTATTTCTTTCTTTAAGATTATCTCAGAACCACACCTCCTTATTCGGTCTCATTCAATCTGCCCCAAATATAAGTTCAAGCTTTTGGTGTTTAGATTGCAATTTTCTAAATTTAAAAAAGAAAAATAAAGGACAAATAAAGAAACGTAAAGGTAATATTTTCTCAATGGTTCTATGAAAATGAAATTGCATTAATAAAAATTAGCAATCACAGCTTGGTAAAGCAACACATCTAGGAAGACAAAATGCTAAGATGGATGGAGGGTGATGTTAGGTGGACAACATGGTTTGATGGGAAGTATAATGATCAAAATTAGTAGTTTAGATATATATTCATGCTTCACTTTTTGTATATCAGATCATGTATGTTATTTTGGCCTGTATATACTAGGCGTGATGTTTAGATTGTTGTAGATATGACTTTATGATGTGTAATATGTTAAATTACAAGTAATAGAAAAAATCACATCTTGGTATGCAATGGGTATGCAAGTACCTTAAAACCAATGATTATTTAATATTGTTTTGTTCAGTTATATCATGGATTTTTCTATTTATGTAGAAAGAGTAACATTGTATTGGTCAAATTTATGCACAATCTCTTCAAATTTTGTATGTTTCACTTATAAACTTTGCTTAAAATCGACAATAATTTTTATTAGAATTTCTAAAGCTCTAAAGAAAATGTGTATTAAGAAATTGCCTATATCAGCTTTTTTGAACATATTAATAAAAAGCTCTTCATACTGGTGTCACCATATTAAAGCAAACTTCTAACTAGTTGTCATCAATCATTCAACCCGAGATGTTTGGTTGTAATATTAGAAATGGATCAATCACTATCCTAGAATCTGATATTGCTTGGGTTACTTCAATAATGATATCTACGATGTCTTCTACATAGGTATTTCTAAGTATAAATATACTAGTAATTACAACTTTTAAAAGCCATTGCTGTCTAGGCGCAGAATCACATGATATGCAAGGGATGTTAATCAACGGTATCGCTGTCCACGTCTTCTACCTGATCTACCAGTGCTCGCAAAGATCTCGCAATTTGTGGTGCAGGAGCCTCCATCGTCCCTTCCAATATCTTCACCACTTCACCCATGCTCGGCCTCTGATTCTCATCGTCTTGAATGCACAGTCCCCCAACCACAGCGGCTCTTCTCACCTCTTTGATATTCGCCTCACTTGCTATCCTTGCATACACAAGGCCCATTATGTTTCCCCTTTGAACTTGACATGAAGCCCAGGTAGGAAAGTACAACCTGCTCTCCTCCCCCTTCAAGTCCAGATTTCTACGACCTGATATAATTTCCAGCAATGTCGTGCCAAAACTGCACACGTCCACCTTGGAAGTGATAGGAAGTCCCGATATTCACTCTGGGGCCAAGTAACCTCGAGTTCCTCTTGTGGTCGTCAAAACACGGCTGAAATCTCTGCCCACCAACTTTGCCAAGCCAAAATCAGCTATCTGCGGGCTGAAGTTGTCGTCCAGAAGAATGTTTTCAGGCTGAATATCGCAGTGAATGATTTGCTCCCTGCATTCCTCATGGAGATAAACTAATCCTCGTGCTGTCCCCAGTGCGATCTCAAACCGGGTCTTCCAATCCAACACCTTCTCTGCTTCTTCCTCTTCACAGAAGAGAGAGGAGTTTAGAGAGCCATTTGGCATGTAGGCATACACAAGTAGCCTTCTAGACCCTTCCACACAGAATCCACAAAGCCTTACCAAATTCACATGTTGTATTGTCCCGATGGTATTTATTTCTGCACGGAATTGTTTTTCTGCTCTTGCAGAGCCCTCTAATCTCTTAACCGCCACAAGCGTGCTGTCCAACAGAGTTCCTTTGAACACAGAGCTGAATGTGCCACTTCCCAGTTTATGCTTGAAATTTTCGGTTGCAATTCGCAGCTCTTTGTAAGTGAATGTTTTGAGCATTATTGGCACGTCCTCTTCTGCGCTTTTCTTCCGCTGTCTTCGACGTTTCCTCAAAATAATTGTGGCCAGGAGGAGAGATAAAACAACACAGCAAGCCGCAACAGAAGGAAGTAAAATTTAAAATGCAGGGGCTTTCCTGCTTCTTTCTGGTGCCGATTGTGGCAACTCGGAAGCAGCCAGCCTAATGAAGATGGATTGGCTGTCAGATGAAACACGCAATTTGAATAAATCCCCAAACCAGAGTTTACGGCCTGGTATTTCAGAAATAACGAAAGCAAAAGCTGTACAGGAGCAATCGTTGAGACAAGCACTCCTGCAGCCTTGCATTGTTGCCTCATTTTTGTACCAGACAGCTTCTTCTTGGGTCAAGTTTCGGTTCTTGGATTCCAAGAAGATGTCGGCGGTGCCCTCTCTGACAGAGCATTGCAGGGGTATTCGCCGAACACACCCACTTGACCACCAACTTTGAGTGTCACGCTTGGGCGTGAAACCCTCAACACAACTACACACATCATTCGCATTGCACAATCCATTTGCCCTGCGTAAGTCATACACACTGCATTGACCTCTGTGCATCGACCACGGCTGAGTCCAAGTCTCATCATCCATCCAGCCGCTTAACTTTAATTCACCCTTCTCATCCACCAAGATGCCCCTTGTCAGGGTATGTCCTTGCCGGAATACGTTAAAATTGAAGTATATCCTTGAAGGAGAAAGCTTCACACAGGACATTTCGAATCTATTAGGTTCATACGCCTCCGGAGCGTTTTGAAAACTATTCCCAGTCCACTCTCCACTGGACCAATATGGAAAGTTGTTGTTATAAACCATCAGCGTTTGCGTCTTTCCTGGAGACACGTCCATTTGTAGAGAGAAAGGCCCAGTTGCAGGATCCACAGAAGTCTTCCATGAAGTTAGCTTCATCCCTTTCCACAGCTTCATTCCAGGTAACCATGTATCTGTTGGATGCTCTAAGCTCTCCCAAACAATCTCAGACTTGTTCTGGCCGTGACCCACCATAATCAAGTTACCAGAGTCTGTAATCATTGCCCTCGATCCTTTTACACCAAGATCAGTCGACCACACTGACCGGCCCTTTCCATCAAACACTCTGAGACTACCGTCACTTGAAAACTTAAGAACGGCGAGGATGCTTGTTACAGGATTATCTCTGTTCGCAACCCAAACTATAACCTTCGGAGACATTCGCACGTACCAGACACCAATGTACCAATTACTCCTTCCTTTTGGATTGAAAAATCCCAATTCAAACGTCCCATTCTTTGATATTATGGTCTGATTTCCAGCGAGCGAATCTCCCAGTAGAAGCAAATCTCCATCATCTAGTGCTAATGAACTACAATTATTCACTGCAATAAACATAGCGACTGCTAGGACCAAACATTTCATCGGCATCTCGATTTTTGTAATTTAAATAGAAAACGAACATGCTACGGAATGAACGAACTTGGCCCAAGTAGTGCCGTGGATTCGACGGTAATGCGTTCTGAACTTCTTTGAGAATTTCCTAAAATGGCATTGGTCCACAATTCTAGGTCAAGGATACTCCGTCATACGCAATTGATTTTTATCTTCTAACCAAAGATATTTCGTTTCTTAAGTCCACTATTTCTATTTTGGACGAAAGCGAGACATATCATTAACCATCACAATAGGGTGGAATGGCTACGCAGAAGAGATATTGAAGGTCAATTCGGGGAAAAAAGTAGGTCTATTTTTTTTGCGTACAATACCATAACCTAAATTGTAAACACAATGCTAAACCTAATCACGACATAAACCTAATCAATTATCCTAACTCAAAACCCTAACTTTGACCATAAAACTTACCGTATTCCTAAATGTAACCTTAACCCTAACCCTAATCAAAATCCTAAACCTAACCATAATACTAAACATGATGTAGCTACTTACACTAACCATTATTGTAACCCTAAACCCTATTCACATCCCTAACACCAACCCTAACTTTATCCCACCTTAACCAAATATATTAAACCCTTATCCTAAACAAGATGATAACTCGAACTCTAAACCCAATCCTAACTAACCATGGCGCGCGTGCATGTGTGTGTGTGTGTGTTTCCAATCATTTCATTAGTTATTGATACCCCCCACTCTGCCTCCCTCCCTCCATCTTTCCTTAGTTATTATGTGTGTGTGTGTGCGTTTCTTATCATTTTCTTATCCTTTGCTTGAATGTGGCTCATAATTGGATGAAATCTTGTGTCATTCAAGAAGAAGGGGAGATAATGATAGATTTGTGCAATTCTATGGGACTAAAAATAAGCAGTCCAGGAAGGCAATTATGGGTGTTGGGACTTCATTGAGGTTTGATACTGGTGGATAGGTTATTGTAGAGGGGCCTAACATGACCTTGTAGGTTCAATCAGATTGAGTGTAGGTTCAATAGTTCGGAAGAAACAATCCATCAAAGTTCAACAGTTTTTTATACTTTTGGTACACAAGGGACATTGTCGGTAGGGTATACCGTTGAGTGTTAAAGCATGCCAAGAGGAAAAGTGACTCTGAGTTTTATAAAATTGCCTAACTTAATCTAATTGTTTCCTTGCAAAAATGACTCCGAGCCTTAAAAAATAGAGACAAATTATTGTAGAGGGGTCTAACATGACCCTGTAGGTTCAATCAAATTGTGTGTAGGTTCCATAGTTCGCAAGAAACAAACCATCAAAGTTCAACAGTTTTTTGTACTTTTGGTACACAAGGGACATCGTCGGTAGGGTATACTGCTAAGTGTTACGGCATGCCAACAAGAAAAGTGGAACCATTCCTAGGGTAAAACCACCCAACTAGATGTGATCAAGGTGTCAATTCATGCCCACAATAAAAAAAAAACATGATATGAGATTCCTTCACAAGGAGGGTTTGTTCCTAGTAGCCCTAAAAACTAAGTTTTTGGTTCATAACTTCTGAAACATTCACCTCTTTGAGAATTTCCTAAAATGGCATTGGTCCACAATTCTAGGTCAAGGATTTAACGGAACACATGTCCCACTCCGTCATACGCAATTGATCCCGTCATAAACGCAAATTGACTGTTATACGTCAGTTCTTAGTTGAGTCAAGTGCATTCGGAACGTGTGGGAACACGAAGGTAAGGGTATTGGCTAAATTGTAAACTAAAACGTAAAATATATAAAGGAAGTTAGAAAAAGTTTGAAAAAAAAACTTATGGAAATCATAATGAAATTGACTGTTATACGTTAGTTCTCAGTTGAGTCAAGTGCATCCAGAACGTGTGGGAACGCGAAGGTAAGGGTATTGGCTAAATCGTAAACTAAAACGTAAAATATATAAAGGAAGTTAGAAAAAGTTTGAAAAAAAAACTAAGTGTCCCCTTTGGTAACATATACGTTTTAGTTGTCGATCATTTTGTCGGGATGAAAAAAACAATATTTCCACTAATAAAACACATGAAGACAAGTTCTTTTGAATGGCTCCATGGAAATCATAATGAAATTGATTTTTATCTTCTAACCAAAGATATTATGTTTCTTAAGTCCACTATTTCTATTTTGGATGAAAGCGAGACATATCATTAACCATCACAATAGGGTGGAATGGGTACGCAAAAGAGATATTGAAGGTCAATTAGGGGAAAAAAGTAGGTCCATTTTTTGCATACAATACCATAACCTAAATTGTAAACACAATGCTAAACTTAATCACGACATAAACCTAAACCATTATCCTAACTCAAAACCCTAACTTTGACCATAAAACTAACCATATTCCTAAATGTAACCTTAACTCTAACCCTAATCAAAATCCTAAACCTAACCATAATACTAACCATGATGTAGCTACTTACACTAACCATAATTGTAACCCTAAACCCTATTCACATCCCTAACACCAACCCTAACGTTATCCTACCTTAACCAAATATTAAACCCTAATCGTAAACAAGATGATAACTCGAACTCTAAACCCAATCCTAACTAACCATGGTGTGTGTGTGTGTGTGTGTGTGTGTGTGTGTGTTTCTAATCATTTCATTAGTTATTGATACCCCCCACTCTCCCTCCCTCCCTCCCTCCCTCCCTCCCTCCCTCCATCTTTCCTTAGTTATTGTGTGTGTGTGTGTGTGTGTGTGTGTTTTTCTTATCATTTTCTTATCCTTTGCTTGAATGTGGCTCATAATTGGATGAAATCTTGTGTCATTCAGGAAGAAGGGAAGATAACGACATATTTGTGCAACCCTATGGGACTAAAAACAAGCAATCCAAGAAGGCGGTTAAGGGTGTTGGGAGTTCATTGAGGTTCGATACCAGTGGACAGGTTATTGTAGAGGGGCCTAACATGACCCTGTAGGTTCAATCAGATTAAGTGTAGATTCAATAGTTTGCAATAAACAATCTATCAAAGTTCAACAGTTTTTTATACTTTTGGTACACAAGGGACATCATCGATAGGGTATACCGCTGTGTTACAACATACCAAGAGGAAAAGTGACTCTGAGTTTTATAAAATTGCCTAACTTAATCTAATTGTTTCCCTGCAAAATTGACTCTGAGCCTTAAAAAATAGACGGGTTATTGTAGAGGGGCCTAACATGACCCTGTAGGTTCAATCAAACTATGTGTAGGTTCCATAGTTCGCAAGAAACAATGCATCAAAGTTCAATAGTTCTTTGTCCTTTTGGTACACAAGGGACATCGTTGGTAGGGTATACCACTAAGTCTTACGGCATGCCAACTAGAAAAATGGGACCATTCCTAGGGTAAAACCACCCAACTAGATGTGATCAAGGTGTCAATTCATGCCCACAATATATTAAAAAACATGATATGAGATTCCTTCACAAGGAGGGTTTGTTCCTAGTAGCCCTCAAAACTAAGTTTTTGGTTCATAACTTCTGAAACATTCACCTCTCATATAAAAAATTGACCTTTTTAGATAACCATTTTGGAGACACCTAACATATGTCAAATTTGACATGTCATGCTTTTAGAACAAATTGCTCAAAAATTGTTGATTTCAAGTATTTAAGGGCCAACTAGGCCTGTTTTACAAAGCACCTACCCTCTAAACACTCTCCCAAACTAAAAACTTTAATCCAATAGCCTAGGAAAGTTTCAAATAAACAAAATTGACAATTTTTAGGTGTTGAAACAGTCAAAAGGTGTCCAAAGAGGTAGATATATGAAATTGATCATTCCTAATGCGTGTTCCAATAATAAAATTTGGTGATGTTGATGGCACTTCTGTCTGAATTTCATTCTTTCATAAGCACAATATGACTTCAATAATAAACATGTTTTCATTCTATTATATTAAATAACCATTTAAAAGTATGTGCCATATGAGTTTCATATAATGAACAAATTGGATCACATTTAAATTATAAATATGTACGTTTCAAAGTATCAAGATATATATAGATATATACACAATAGACAAGTTGGATCACATTTCAATTGCAAAAAACTAAGTTTTGAAGTACTATGTTTTTTGTAAACTTTCATATATTTTATTTTATGGTGTTTTATATTATGAAATGAAATAGAAAAGTAAATGGAATTTTGGATTCAAACCCTATGTTTTGCCTATTGGAGATGCAAATCAATGTCGTAAATATCCGAAGTGTCAAGTGTTGATAGGGATGTCAATCTAGACCTGCAAGAAAAATGTTAAAACCTACAACAAGGGTTAGCCTATAAATATTAAAACCTGTCAAAAAAAATAATGTTAAAGTTGTAGACAATACTATGCATGGTGTAATTAGTGGGCGCATAGGAAAAAATGGCAACTCTGGCTACTGGTGCTTCACTGGTTGCTGGTGCGTTGCCGGTTGCTTTGGCTAGGGTTTTGTCTCCTACTAGAGGTTGTCCTAGGAACTTGCAGGCTTCGAAGGTTGCTGGAGATTCTATGATGTTGTCGATTGTTGGAGCATCGCTGTCTACTGAGGTGTCACCGATTGTTTTGGCTAGGGCTTTGACTGTTGCTGGAGGTTTGTCGTCGGCGGGGAAATCACAGGTCTCACTGGATGCAAGAGATTCTAAGGTTTTGCAGGTTGTTTCTCATGTGCGTGAGGGTGGGATGAAGGGCCCTTGGGTGGTTTTTGTTGAGCCCTCAGCTGCTTCTAGGGATACTGCGTTGTTGAGTCTAGGGAGAGATCGTGGGCCTATCCCTATTTCTTCTCCTTTAGCTATTGAGGTGGATCAAGATGTTGAGGAGGATTTAGCTCACATCTCCGTTTTTTCTTCCCATACCTTGATTTTCAAGTTTAGGGGTTTTTGGCCTAGTTTGTCGAAGCTTCATGACTGGATCTCTCATCACTGGGAGCCTGTCCTTGACGATACGATGCATATCTTTCCCTTGGCTAAGGGGTATTTTATGGCAAAGTTTGAAGATGCCTCAGACAGGAATAAGGTGTTGTGCGATCATTTCTTCAGCTGGAAGGATCCTTTTATGCTCATGGTGAAACCTTGGCATATCAATTTTAACCCCATCTCAGATTCTTTCACTCGGTTCCCTATCTGGGTTCGTCTTCCTTACTTTCCCCTGCATCTTTGGATTGATTTTGTTTTTGAGGGGATGGGTAATGCTCTTGGGGATTTTTTGTTGGTAGATAGTGCTTCTTCTAATATGTTCCACTCTACTTATGCTCGCATTCTTGTAGATATTGATCCTTCTAAGGGTCTTCCTTCGGAGATAGTGATCAACTCCTCCAAAGCAAGTTGGACTCAGACCTTGGATTATGAAGGGATTCCCTTCAGATGTCGTGGATGCTTTAAAATTGGGCATATGGTTGCTCAGTGTGGATTGGGTGAAAAGAAATCTATTGCATCTTGGTGGAAGGGTGACTCGGTTCATCACTATTTGGTGGAGAAGAAACCTGTTTCACAAAAAAGGTTCTCCCAGGTGGCAGTGCAAGTCCCCCCACCCTCATCTCCTGCTAGAGGTTTTCCTAGGAAGTTGCAGGCTTGGAAGTGTTATTACTAACCGGTTACTAAGAGGGGGGGTGAACCAGTAAAAACTATTTCTATTACAATTCAATTCTTGTTAACTCTTCTTCTAAGATAAGCAGAATGTAAACAATCATTCACAAGCATAAATAGAAATACACAGATCAACACAAGATGTATACGTGGAAACCCTTGATTAGAAAGAAAAAACCACGGTGAGACAGAGCTCACAACCTCACGTCTGTAGAAATAAAGATGTCTTGTTAGGAGCTTACAAAGCACTTGTGAAGGTGCTACCCGGTTAACGGATTTTGAAGAAGATCGGTTAAGATCTCAACCCTGTTAAGAGTTGTCTGATTAAAGGACTTTCCACATCTACAAAGATGTTACCCTGTATGGGGATTTTACAAAGAACCGATTAGGTTCACCCTGACTAAGGTATTTCAATATGCTTTCACACCTTATAAAAGAAATGATCTTAATTGACACTGATTGTCTGATTAGATCATACCTGTTGATCTCTTCCCCGGTTTGCCTCGCTGTTGAATCTATTCTACCTCTTTGTCTTTCACGTCTGGTGACTGTGATCTCTGCACAGCTGTCTCTTCACTACTCTGTTTATTCAACAACTCTCAACATTTTTTTCTTGCGTCCTATGACCTGTATTTATACACGAGTTCATCTTAATGAAACCCTTAACTCATAGAACCGTCAGGCTGTAAACTCAACATTAAATCACACAACTAGCAAAAAGTTATGCGTTCTGATTTGGAGTTTACCTTAAAACATCCGTACAAATAAAGCTAACTCCTGTTAAAAAGCTAACTTTACTTCCAAGAGGTGGATGTTCTGTATAATCTGGTTTTAACTCAAACTGCTCCGCAGAATCCGGTGCGGATCTTTATGCAGAAGACCGGTATACTCTTATACCCAGTTCATCCATGTATTTAACCTAAGACTAGTACTGAGTACTTGGATCGGTCTACTGGTGTATACATTATGTTCCTAGTCTACTAGTGTCTTTAAAGTAATGTGAGTGACCGGTGAACCTTTACCGGTGTGAATGGTATATGTAAATTACACTAATGACAACTTAAATTGCTAACAATCTTCCCCTTTGTCATTGGTGGCAAAACCAAACTCACTTACTTGTGACAATTAATACCTTGTTTTGTAGACTTCTCTTTCCTCTATAGCACACTTCCCATGTTCCAGACTTCTCTTGTCTGTGTGCTCCGGTTGTGTGGTTGTAGTTGTTCTTTCCTGTTCCTTTTCTGAGCTTTCCGATGTTTAAGTGCTGCTCTGCCTCCTATTTCCCTTTCTGTCTTTTGTCTTCTTCTGCTTCTTCTTCCCCTTTTTGCCTCCATAGGACAAAGGGTTATTCTCAGGATTTCACATTTGTAGCTTTGTGAAGATATCCTTGTAGATTGTCTTTGCAGAGTGAAGAAACGATGCCCATTGACCGGTTACATATTCAATGTTCTTTTGAGTTGCTTTAAGAGAAACAATGATGTTCTCCATATCTTCCACAGTTTTGTAATTTGGTTCATTGATCAAAACCTCTGTAGAAGTCGTGGTTTGCTACATGGAGTCAAATGTTGCTACCAAAAATAACTGAAATCCAATAATGTCTTGGATTCTCTTATTCTCCTCTTATGTAGTCTTTCTTAGGACTAGAGCGAGACTTGTCATTTCTATGCTAAAATTTATTGCAGTCTTACTTTTGATGTCAAATTGAGATGACAAAGCTCTTATATCTTCTGAGGTCTTGGCAGACTTCTCTGTCAGATCTTGCAGAAATGCTTCAAAGTTTGAAGTTCGAGTCATCAAACTACTTGCCACATGAATTTGTTGTTGAAGCACTCTTAGGTTGGTTGACACATTTATCTTAATTTCTTCAACCTGTTTGTGGAGTATCTCTACTCTTTTCTTCTCATAGTGGTCTATTGCCACAGTTTATGGAGCTGTCAAATCCTCACCAATTGCTTGTGCCAGAACTTTCAGCTGATCTATGACTGGTTCTTCTTCATCTATATCAGCATCTAGTACGAAGTTGCACAAAATATTTTTTACAGTAGTCAGGACCATGTCATGTTTCCTTTTGGCTAGCTCCTTGAGCTACCTTGTTGACATCTTGTTGATGCCAACCATTGTATCGGTGGCCTTGCTTCTTTTGGCTTCCTTGTCCTCAACAAATGACAACTTCCTCTTAGATGAGGAGGAACTAGGTATGTCTACTTGTTCCTGTTACTTTGGCTCTTGTTCTAGTTGAGCTTTTTCAGTTTGTACAGGAATTTCTTGTTCTTGTTCCTTATTCTCTTCAGCTCCCTGTTGAGCTGTATCTTCTGGTTGAACCTCTTCTTCAGGTAGGTCTTCCTCGGCAGGTGGTTCTTCCTCATTCTCAGCATCATCTTCCAGTTGCACTTCAGCTGTATGAAGTTCACCCATAGGTATATTACTTCCTCGATCTTGTTCAACATTTATTTGTTCACTAGTTGTGAACTCCTCTACTTGAACTGTTTCCTTTTCAGTTGAAGGTTCTTCATGAGTAGTGAATCTAACTGGTGGTGCTTGTATTTGTTCAGTTTGATCCTGAGGACCTAATTTGTCAAGGGTACTGACGTCATACTTTTTCCAGAAATCCAGAGTATCTTTGTAGACCTCGTTTTCAAATCCATTTATTATTTTGGCAACTCTATATTTAGGATCCAAATTCATTATTGCTTCTTCTAGTAGAAGCTTGATCCTATCTTCACTTAGGCCAAGTCTAACCTTAGATAAGGTTTCTCTGTTAATTCTAGTATTTGTTCCTAGACCGGTTCTCCATTTGGCTTAAAGCCTAGAATTTAATTCAAGGGGAAACTTGGACCTATAGTCCCTTGGTGTTTTATGAAAATCTAAAAAAGTTTCCACTATAGCTATAATAACTTCTTGTTTATCCTCCTCTTCTAGCACACTATACCACTTAGCAGCATTGTCTATTATTCCGAAGTCCATTACTTCATCAACAATCTCATCTAAAGACATAGGGCGGGTGTTACCTTTACTTGGAGTGATGAGAACAGTTGGATGTGCTGGCTCGCTGCTCTTGTCATCGATGATGTCAACGATGACCAATTATGTGGGATTCTTCTCTTTGACCGTTGCTCCAGCTCCAAGCACTCATTTTCCTTTATAGGTGTTAGTGACCAGTTGAACTATGGCTCTTTGGGTTGCCTCCTCCGCTTTCTGCTGGGTTTGGAGAAGTTTTCTCCAGATGGCTACTCCTTCATTATGTACTTTCTCAGCTTCTCCAATAAGCATTGAACTAATCCTCTTCTTTGTTAGGAAAATTTGTTGATTCAGTTCCACTTGCTGAGTCGCCTCTTCCAAAGTGAGATGATTATGGATCTCAAGCAGAGCTCGAATCCTCAGCGCCTTTTCCCTGTCCATTGAAGCTTTCCACCTAGCTTCAAGTATCTCTAGGAGCTCATCTGGTATGATGTGATGTAGTTCAATGGGTGAAAGGTTAAATTTATGAATGCAGTGAACTCTTCTTCCTCTATCTTCCTCCTGCCTTCTTCATTTGCAAACTGATATCTTGTACTGACTGAACTCATTCCATCGGTTTCTTTTAATGATGCCACAAATTCATCAATAGTGGGCTTTCTCTCTCAGTGCATCTTCCTTCACCGGTTTGCTAGAACCCCTCTTCCTCTTGATTATCGGAACAGTGTCTTCTGAATCTGTCTCCTCTTGTTCTACCTCTTGGGTACTTGCTACCGATTGTACTCTTTTCCTTTGAGCCTTGGGTTGATCCTTGACCGGTTTTTTCTTTGGTGTGGGGGCCCTTTTGTAGACATTCTTGATAGATGCCCTTTTCTTCACATTATCTTGAATATCAGTGAATGTACCGAATCGGTTGGTGGTGAGATCTAGATTAGCTTCATTTAAGGCATCAACATATACCTTAGCAATTTTGGTAGTGATCTCATACCCCAGCTCAGGAGCATATTTCGTTCTCGGTTCCACTGCTTGAATGATGCAGTGATCGGTGGAAACCAGAAAACACACATCATCCTTGTATGAGTCAACAATTGTTGACGACACTTGCTCCCTTGCGTGCATCCTTAGTTCAAAGGCCTCAAAATATTCGATCATAACTTTTCCTAATTGGTTTCCCACTTGCTTGGTCAATTCAACTATTTGGTGCATGATCGGTCTGTCGGTTCTCCATGTCACCTTGCCAATTCCCAAGAAGAAACTCTGGTAGTAGAAGTAAAGACATACTAACAGGGTCCCGTACTTCATGGATTTCTTCTTGACTATACCAAGTTTTTTCATATTTTCAAAGATCTGCCCTCTAAGAATTCTGTAGATATCATAGTTAGCATTATCATACATTATCCGGTGAGCGACTTGTATGGCTCCTCCCAGTATGTTGTTCAAATTACTGGACTGATAGGTCTTATACCCTATCACCGCGGATGCAAACCGAACCCCTTCATCTTTGATGTCTTTCACTATCATGAGGCGACCATCAGATTTGGACTTCATCAGCTTTGTGACAATTGCACTAGAGATCGTTCGTAGGCTCAATGCTTCCCCAGCCTAACTATATCCTGTCATGCGATGCAAGTCCTCCTTGGTTATTTATGTAACTGCACCCTTTTGGAGCCAAAACCCTGGATCGTGAACTCAACTAAGGATCAGTCGGATCCAGTCTGGTCGGAAGATAGTCAGATATGTGACTCCGTTGATAAGATCGGATGACACTAGCTTCGCATATCAGTCTTGTAGTCTTTCGTCCTCACACAAACAGAGATACTTGATCTGAATGTATGTTTCACCAAGTTCTTCCTGCTTGGCGTGGATAAACGCAGTCACATCTTCTATCATGAAGACACCATCTGGTACTGTTGACAAAGCTCCAACCATATCGGTTGCCCTATTCTGGACCGCCATGATATCATAAGAAGGTAGGTCGAATTGATCTATAGAAATTAGCTTGACGACAGATGATGAATATGTCATTGAGATCAACCGGTTAACACAGAAAGTTGCATGATCGGTATTACAAACAATAGCTCACACTGATCAAAGCGAGAGAATATTACTCAGCGCAAGAATTTGTTAATCACAAAGATAGAAAAGTAAAACTAATGAGTAATTCTCCTTTCTTTTATAGGGTTAGGTCATAACGGTAACTATTGTTAAACGGCTACAGTATTAAATGCCTTACATAACTTTTCTTTCCATTTTTTCCAACCGGTGATCCGACTTTTTTGGTTTGGTAAACCCCGATTGATTACTGCTTACCTATCTGGTTATCCTCGTAGATTGAGTGAGTCTGATTCTCACCAGTTCTACCGGGAACTGTAGATGGTCTACCAATTCTCTCTAGGCCTTTATGGCTCAGTTCGCTGAAGAGATATCACCATCTGCAGATGATGATCTTTCCTCTATCTTCTCCTCAATGGAGTTCTTTGATTCCTTTTTGAACCAAATCTACCTGACTGATTTCTCAGTCTTCTCTTCCTTATTGATATTTTCATTTGAGGATGAGATCTTCTCTACCGGTTTGACTGATTCTTTCCTTTTGTGAGATGACCAGTTCCTGCAGTTTTTGGCTAGGTGTCCAACTTTGTTGCAGTGATAACAGACTATCTCGGTTGCCTTTCATGGGTTCACCCTTCTTGTGTTAGGTGATTTGCACCATGAGTCATTGTGACTGTGCATCCCACAATTTGCATAATTGGTTGTGCTCCGGTTCTTGTTTCTCTTTGTGAATACATGTCTTGGGGATTTGAATGCCATTGTCTTTGATCTACATTCTTCAGCTTTGTGTCAGTACTTGTTGCATGCGTAGCAGTAACCCTTGAAGCTTCCTCTGCTTCCACTGGACACAGTTGTGGGGCTTGACCACCATTTATTGGTCTTGTCGCCATTCTTACAACAGTTTTTGTAGTCACTGTTGTTGGGCTTTACTGGTGCATTTATGCAGTCATTTGTTCTATGACCCGGTTTCCCACAATGATTGCAAGAGGTGTTAAGAGTCTTTTTACCTTTCTGCATCAGCGGTTTCTTCTTATCCTTCTTGCTTGTCTTAGCTTCAGAAGACTCACCAGTCTCTTTGGTGACTTTACCGGTGAGCCCAAGACCAGTGGGATCTTTGTGCTTTCTTTGATCTTGGAGTTGCTCATCAAGCTTGATTGAGCTCTTGTTGTATCTTCTCAGGGTTTCATTTCTTTCTTTAAGTTCTTTCATTTGTTCCTTCAATTGATACAACTCTAGTGCCAGTCTTTTGCATGCTTCATCCCTGTCATGCCAGCCCTTTTGCATGTTGGTGTTTTCTTGGGTGACAATTTTCATGTCTTTTTGAAGTTGTAGAATGACAAGATCATTTGCCCCTACAACTTCCTATGCCCGGTTCCTTGTCTTTTCAGAGGCAGTTAATGACTTTATTGTTGTGTTTCTTTCATCTTCAACTTTTCTCTTTTTCTCAATCAGTTCAGTCATCATTAGGGCATTATCTTTTTGCTCCCTTTTAAGGTTGGAGATCTGACTGGTTAGGATCTGGTTCCTCTCCATGAGCTCAGAGACTTCCTCCTCAGCTTCATCAAATCCACTCTGCCCAGAGAGTTCATCAATGGTCTCATTTCTCTCATTCAATTACAGAGCCAACTCTTTTTTTGCAAATGATTTTCTCAGCCTATTTTCTAGAGACAATAATGTTGTTGGCTTCCTCTAGTTGTTTCTAATACCTGTAACCCTTCATGATCTTTCTCTCAAGCTATTAAGCTTTTGTGTATTAGAGAACTCGGCTCTGATACCAATTGTTATTACTAACCGGTTACTGAGAGGGGGGTGAATCAGTAAAAACTATTTCTATTACAATTCAATTCTTGTTTAACTCTTCTTCTAAGATAAGCAGAATGTAAACAATCATGCACAAGCATAAATAGAAATACACAGATCAACACAAGATGCATACATGGAAACCCTCAATTAGAACGAAAAAACCACGATGAGACAAAGCTCACAACTTCACTTCTACAAAAATAAAGATGCCCTGTTAGGAGCTTCCAAAGCAATTGTGAAGGTGCTACCCAGTTAAGGGATTTTGAAGAAGACCGGTTAAGATCTCAACCCTGTTAGGAGTTGCCTGATTAAAGGACTTTCAACATCTACAAAGATGTTACCCTGTTAGGGGATTTTACAAAGAGTCGATTAGGTTCACCCTGACTAAGTTATTTCAACATACTTTCACACCTTATCAAAGCAATGATCTTAATTGACATTGATTGTCTGATTAGATCATACTTGTTGATCTCTTCCCCGGTTTGCCAGGCTATTGAATCTATTCTACCTCTTTGCCTTTCACCTCTGGTGACTGTGATATTTGCGCAACTATCTCTTCACTGCTCTGTTTATTCAACAACTCTCAACAACTTTTTCTTACATCCTATGACCTATATTTATACACGAGTTCATCTTAATGAAACCCTTAACTCATAGAGTCGTCAGGCTGTAAACTCAACATTAAATCATGTAACTAGCAAAAAACTATGCGTTCTAATCTAGAGTTTACCTTAAAACAACCGTAGAAATAAAGCTAACTCCTGTTAAAAAGCTAACTCCACTTCTGAGTGGTGGATGTTCAGTATAATCCAGTTTTAACTCACACTGCTCCGCAAAATCCGGTGCGGATCTTTATGCTGAAGATCAGTATACTCTTATACCCAGTTCATCCATGTATGTAACCTAAGACCAATACTAAGTACTTGGTTCGGTCTACCGGTGTATCCCCTTTGCTTAGTCTACCGGTGCATACACTTTGTTCCTAGTCTACCAGTGTCTTTAAAGTAATGTGAGTGACTGGTGAACCTTTACCGGTGTGAATGGTGTATGTAAATTACACTAATGACAACTTAAATTGCTAACACAAAGGTTGCTGGAGATTCTGGGGTTTTGTCGGTTGCTGGAGAATCGTTGTCTGTTGGGGGCGTCACTGGTTGTTTTGGATAGGGTTTTGTCTTCTGTTGGAGGTTTGTCGTCGGCGGGGAATTTTTAGGTCTCCCTGGATGCTGGAGATTCTAAGGTTTCACCACTTGTTTCTCATGTGCATGAGGGTGGGGCGAAGGGCCCTCGAGTGGTCTTTTCTGAGCCTTCTTCTGTTGGTCAAGATTCGGCTCCTGTTTGTCATGCTATCTCTCCGGATGTTTCATTTTCTAGTTTGGCAAGGGAGGCAGCAATGTTGTCTTCACCTGGTGGTGAGGAGGTTGTGGTTGTCAGTGCTTCTATGGTCACTTCTCATGTTCGGTCTACTAGTTTTGTGGCTACCTCTGTTGGTAGCAAGGATTGCTCTGGATTGGCTGATGATACTCTGCGTTGGCAGGTTGAGGCAGCTAGAGTTGAAGAGGGTTGGATTGCTATCAAAAGAAAAAAAATTAAGAAGTCCTCTTCATTTGACATGACTCTTCATTCCCATCAGAAGGGTGTTCCAGGAAAATTCTAGTGTTGGATTTCTGTATTGTTTAGGGTAGCATGATGATTGTTTCATGTTTTTAATCATCCAGGTTGTGGGTGCCTATTGTAAAACCCTCTCTTTGGTCCTGACCCGTTCCATTTAGTGAGCTTTTGTGAATATCTTTAGTGACCATAATGTACAGGGTTTCTGGGGCCCTTCAAAACTTGTTTTTACCTTTATCAAAAACATAGAGAACACAATTAAATAACAAGTCTTGCAATATATGAGTTAGGTGAGATAGTAAATGTGATCCCACTATAAAATAGAAGGTTAAGCCTACTGTACGGAGACTGTTGAATATCCCAAACAATTGAGAGGGGGTGAATCAATTGTAAATTAAAAAATGTATCAAGTTCACAAATATGGATCCATCACATCAAATCTTTAACCACTTAACTAAATCAGATATAAGCATGAATAAGCATCTGTAAGAACCATACACAATGAACAACATTTTTTTACGTGGAAAAATCAAAATGGGAAAAACCATGGAGAAGCTAATTCTCATTAAAAAAATATCAGTTGAGGTGATTTTTACAAAAGGTGGCTCACTGTCGAAATATTCACTGCAGCTAGGCTAACTACCCTAAACAAGAAGAATGAAAAAGGAGAACCACCACTGAATTGCAACTACCAACTTAGAAATCCTTGGCTCACTACCTTCGGTGACTAGCATCAACTCTAGTCACAACCCAACTTAGCACTTTCACATAACCTTGCACAATATTTGACGGTTCTTCTTTTCAATCAACTTGCTTCAATTCAATTTTGTCACAATCATCCTCTTATTTATATTGATCTTTTAAAATATAAAAACACCAAGTTAGTTATCAAAACATAATTTGAAATAGGTCCAGACTAAACATTCTTATGGTGGGGAGGAATGAAAAGTGGACCACACCACACACACTGTCTCGACCAAACAACACATTATCCAAATGCTACAATAACCAGAGCCAAAGAAGAAGTAACAACGTTAGCAACCACGCCTCTTGACCACATTAATACAACCCAGAATAAAGTGTCAAAAGATAAAGAAATGAGTGATATGAAACTAATCTATCGATATCATATTCAAAATAGTAAAAAAAATTGGACCACTATCAAACACAAACATCATTGAGCACATTAGTGAAAAAATGTTTCCTAGAGCACCAATCTTTCATAGAACTAGCCTCCAGACCATTAGATTCTCAAAAACGCGTATGTAACATTGCAAAAATACTAAGCAAAAACCAACCACCAAAGTAGTATGTTGTCATCAATGACAACCATACTGATACACCGAAAACTCTGCAACAACACCAAGTGACTCATCAATACCTCTGCAACAATGATAAATGACACATCAACAACTCTACAACAGCAACAAGATTCCCCTCTCAACAATCTTCCCCTTTGTTACTGATGGAAACATCCATCAATGACAAACAAAATCTCACTCCATGGTTCTCAATCTCAAATTCTCTCTCCTCTTTGACATCAAGGACAAAGGCAAGCAACAACACAAGAGGAAGCCCCATTCATTAGTCTAGACCAAGAATGTGCAATAAGTTTCCTAGACTTATGTAATGCCAAGATACTTAGTTTGAACTAGGAAGGGGTAATACTCCCAACCTCTCCCAGAGATACTCAAAAGCATCTTTGCACAAAGTGTTTGTACATATATCTGTAATATATATCATCGTGGGTGTGTACACAAGTTTTCCCTCATTGTCTAACACCTTTTCCTCAAGAAGTGATACAGAATCAAAATATGTTTTATTGTGGATTCGTGTACTAGATTCATATAAATATTTATTGTATTTGTGTTATCACAAATGGTTGAGATTGATTCATCAAACACTATACCAATATCCTTAAAGGTGTGTTTCATCCAAAGTACCTATGTGTAGCATGAAGTGACTACAATACATTTAACCTCTATAATGGACAATGGCACAGAGTCATGCTTCTTACTTAACCAAGCAAGTAACCGAGAGCCAAGGAAAAATGCTCCACCAATAGTACTTTATATTTCAACACTTCCCGCCCAATACACATCAGTATAATATTTTAGAGTAAATTTTGATCCTTTAGGCTACCACAATCCATATTCCTATGTTCCTTTCAAATATATCAAGATCCTCTAACCTGCAACATGTGATTCTCTTGGTTCTTGTTGAAATCTAGCTGCCAGATAGATGGTATACATGATATCTGGTCTAGTAGTAGTCAGATATATCATTCCTTTGATAAGTGATTTGTGCTTGCATTTTCCTTGAGCGACTTACCTTCTTTGGACAACTTACATCCGATAAACATAGGAGTACACGCCATTTTGGGATTTTCCAATCCAAACTTTTTCAACAACTCTCTGATATACTTTGAGTAAGAAATAAAAATGCCTTCATTGTTCTAATTCACTTGCAATCCAAGAAGTAAATTTAACTCACCAATCATGGACATTTCAAATTCATCCTGCATCTCACCAGCAAATTTCTTGCACATGTCATTAATTCCTCCAAATATTAAGTCAAACACATAAACCACAACCACTAGGAACTTTTCTCATTCAAATTTGAAATAAAGATTGGTGTTAGCAAACCCTTTCTAAAAGCTTTGATCCATTAAATAGTGATCTAATCTTCCATACCAAGCTCTAGGAGCTAGCTTTGATCCATACAGATCCTTCTTCAGCTTTTAGGCAATATCCAAATCGTTTGAGAATTTAAATCCTTCTAGTTGTTCAATGTAAACTTCCTATTTTAGCTCTCTGTTCAAAAATGTTGACTTGACATCCATCTAATAGACTTCGAAATCTTTAAACACTACAAATGCCAAGAATATCCTAATAGCTTCCATTCAAGAAACAGCGAAAAAAGTTTCTTCAAAATCAATACCCTCAACCCAAGTATACCCTTTATAGACCAATCTTGCCTTGTTTCTAATAACTCATCCATCCTCATTCATTATATTCAGAAAAACCCACTTTTTCCCGATAACATTTTTGTCTTTTGGCCTAGTAACTAGTTCCCATGTCTATTTTTTCTCAATCTAATCCAGTTCTTTCATTTCCTTCATCCAATTCTGATCACAACAAGCTTCTTCAACTGTCTTAGGTTCAATCTTAGAAAGTAAACATAGTAGGACTTGTTTTTTAGTACTCTTTCTTCTAATAATAACTCCTTTATTCTTATCTCCAACTATCTGATTTTTTGAGTGATTCCTCTATGCATACTTTAGAGTTTTTGATACTGGTGTGAGAGCATCTTGAGTTTCTTTCTGCTTATCTTCTTTTATGTTCATCTCTTCTTTTTCTGTCCATGTGGACTCGTCAGATTCATACCCTACTTGTAAAGTCTAGTTCATTCTCTTCATATCACTATTTTGTTGTGGTGTCTTAGGAGTAGACAGTTGTCTTCTAATCCCACAAGAGATTTTAAATTCATTAGTAACAAATTTTCCTCCTCTATTAGAACTTAAGCATTTGATTTTTCTATCAACTTCATTTTCAACTCTAGCTTTGAATATCTTGAAATTTTTTGATGCCTCAATATTTTTTTAATCTTAAGAATGTAACCCAAATCATGTTAGAATAACTGAGAGGGGGGGTGAATCAGTTAGATCAATTATCCTACAGTCTCAATTACAAAGATGTACCTCACAAAACAATTCAACCAAAATATGTAGCTCGGTAACATATAATTTCAATCTGTCTGTGTACTTTATCGATTACCAGTAAATATCCAAATGTGATTACCGACTAAATCAATTATGCAGTATGTAAAGTATGATAACAAAACAATCATAACAAGTAACACATAACACAATGATTTAATGTGGAAACCTTGTTAAGGGAAAAAATACCTGGGACCAGTAACCCAAAATAATTCACTCTTCTGAAGTGAGCTCGATGAAGAGCCAACCTTGTTAAAGGTTAAAATACACACCGTTAACTGTGACCTTGTTAAAGGATTTAACACTAACCGTTAACTTTTGACCAGCATTCACTATGGGGTCAACAAGATAACACTTTACATTCAATAGAATGTCATAGGGTAGAACATAATACTGTCAAATCCACTTTGTTAAGAGATTTTCAGAATCAATGGTTAAACTAATACAATAATGATCTGATTCAATTACAACTCAATTGCAGATATTCAAATCTATGCTAAGCCCTTAGAAATAATCCTCTAATCATTAAACAATTCACTTCCTTCAATATTTCAACTTACTTTCACTCAGTAAATGATTCTCTAACGCTCGGTAAAACTCTACAGCTCGGTTCTTCAATAACTAGTTTGATCTGGCATGCATGAAAACAGTCTTCACACGAATTCTCTGCAGTCTCCTTCTTCTGGCATAGTTTCAACAATGAAACTCATGTCTCTTATATATACAGGTAAAATATTTTCTTATCAACTATTAGATTTTGCCACTTAATCTCCTTCATCCATTTTGCCGCTTAAACTAACCTCGGTAGATGTGTTCATAACATGTTTCAATCTCATCCTTTAGATGATCTTTGAATTTTGTCAGTCGCGGATCTCATAAAAAAATTCATCCTTAACCTCAAAATCATAACAATATCCAACTCATCATATTCAATCGGCTAACCTTAGCATTTAATGTTTTCATCCATACTCGGTTAATACAGAAATGCGTCGGTGATAATTAGTTAGACTAGCTCGGTTAATACTGTCACTCGGTATACACTGCACTAGCTCGGTGTATACAGAAATCTTTAATTAATGACCACATTGACTTGTTCAATTTCAAATCTCTTCTTCAAGATAGATTAATATAACATGATCAGGTCAACAATATAAAGTCTTAGCCTCATCAAATAAGTTACCCAATGTTTACCTTTTCCTTCTCTATCATATTCATCTTTTCCTCATGTTTACGTATAGGTTTCCCTTACCCAGGATGGATGACATTACGAATTGTTTAAGTGGAGTTGAGTACTTTACAAAGATAGATGTGAAGAGTGGATATCATCAAATCTGGAGATGAATGGAAAACAACCTTCAAGACAAAGGAGGGCTTGTATGAGTGGTTAGTCATGCCCTTTGAGCTAACCAATGCACCAAGCACATTCATATGACTCACGAATGAGGTATTGAAAGAATTTTTAAGTAAGTTTGTTATTGTTTACTTAGATAATATTCTAATGTTTAGTAAGACATTGAAAGAGCATATAATACATATTTGTAGGGTCCTTTAGAAGTTAAGGTTAAAAAAGTTGTTCATTAGCCTGAAGAAGTGCAGTTTTGTGAAGGAGTTAGTGTAGCTGGGATTTGTTGTCTCAGTAAATGGTCTTAAAATGGACCCAAAGAAAGTAAAGGCTATCCTTGAATGGCGTTCTCCAAAAAGTGCTACTGATGTAATATCTTTTCATGGCTTAGCTAGCTTTTATAAAAAGTTTATCAAGAATTTCAATAGTATATGTGGAACCCTAACTGAAACAATGAGGGGGGATAGAAAATAGTTTAAGTGGACTGCAGGATCAGCAAAGAGTTTTGATTTGTTGAAAAAGAAAAGTTATAAAACAACCTATTTTGGCACTTCCATATTTTAATAAGATATTTCATGTAGACTATGATGCTAGTGGCAATGTCATTGGAGATGTTTTGTGTTAGGAAAGTAATCCCATTGCTTATTTTAGCAAGAAGTTTAATGGTGCCAAAAGAAAATATTTTGTTTATGATCAAGCTTTTATGCTATAGTTCAAGCATTGAAGAAGTGGAGACATTATCTTTGCCTAAAAAAATTATTTTATTTACTAATCATCAAGCCTATAGTATTTGAACACCCAAGGAAAGTTGAATAAAAGGCATTTAAAATGGGTTGAATTTTTGCAAAGTTGCACTTTTGTTTTGAAGCACAGGAGTGGAAAGCCTATTAGGGTTGCACATGCTTTGAGCAACAAGTAGAATTTGTCGACAAAGATGCAAATAGAAGTTGTTGGGTTCCAGGAACTCGAGAGTTTGAAACTTGAGGATCCTAATTTTGGCAAGGCCTAGAGAGCTTGCATAGAACTTGTTACTCGTTACTCTAGATGGGACCAAATAATTAGATTTTATAATCCAAGATAGTATGTTATTCAAAGGTAGCCAATTGTACATTCCAAAGAGTTCCATGAGAGAGAGCCTAATCAAAGAGAAGCATAGTGGAAGATTGGTTAGAAATTTGATCAAGATAAAACCATTGCTCTAGTTAGTGAGCTTTATTATTGGTCACAATTGCAACAAGATGTTAAGAAGTTTGTGCAGAGTTGTAGAGTATGTCGGATGGAAAAAGGAATCAAGAAAAATACAGGGTTATATCAGTCGTTACCTGTACAAGAGAGGTCATGGGAGGACATTAGTATGGATTTTGTTCTTGGTTTACTGGGGACTCAAAGAGGGCATGATTCCATATTTGTGGTGGTAGACAAGTTCTCAAAGATGGCACATTTCATTTCTTATAGAAAGACTAATGATGTTGTTCACGTGGATGAATTATTTTTCAGATTTAAGTGGTGAGACTACATGGTTAGACAAAAGTGGTGAATAGGAGTTTGAAAAACCTATTGAGATGTTTAGTAGGATATAAATTGAAGGGGTGAGATTTGATTTTACCACAAGCAAAATTTGCATACAATAACTTTGTCAACAGTGGTCAATCACCATTCCAAATTGTATATGGAAGCAATCCTAGAAATGCTTCAGAATTAAGGAAGTTGGACAAAGGATAAAAGAGTAGCGCCAAAGCTAAAGGCTTTGTAGAACACCTAAATAATTTACATTAAGAGGCAGATCAGAACAAGAGATATAAGAAATTTCAAATTGGAGATGAAGTCATGGTTCATTTGAGAAAGGATAGAATTCTAGTAGAAACATATAATAAATTGAAGATGAAGAAGTTTGTAGCATGCAAAATCCTTAAGAAGCATGATTCAAGAAATACTTATGAAGTACAGTTGCCAAGTGAACTCAATATTTCACTTGTGTTTAATATTTTGGATTTGACAAAGCATCTTGAAGGAAGTATTGAAGATGAAATAGAAAAAGCATAGTGGAATATTCCAACACTTACTTCAACTACAAAGGAGATAGAAGACATCTTGGATAGTCATGTTGCCACCCTAAATACATCAAATCCAACATCATTAAATGTCAAAAATGCTCCTCCATCCATGTCCACAAATCAAAGAGTTCATTGATTATTGATAAGTAGTTATAATACCAAATCACAATGCAACTCCTCCCTCATATCATCCAAGTAAATACGAATATGTCAAGAAATTGGTCTAAAGCATGGTGAACAAAATCCCCTCCTAAACTAAGATCCAAGAATCCACACTAACCTCGTTCATGATTATGTACCATCTTAGAATCCAAGAATCCATATCTAACCAATCCCAAGCTATAATCCTATCAACTTGCTATCACCACCTTTATTTGATTAGGTTTTCCCACCAGTCATTTGCCATGTAAAATGGATATCTGACTTTTTTTAAATAAATATCTCATTGCTAATAAAATATGTCAAAACATTAACTATCAAGGACAAGGATTAGACATTTATGATCAATTGATCTTGTAGCCCATACAAGTTAAATTAAATCAAATGTTTCAAGTCCTTGACTATAGACCTCATAATAAAAACATTGGTGACACCTTTGCAAAGGCTAAGAAAACTTCTTGCAACATCCAAATGGGTTGCTATCCTTGCTCCCTTCAAGAGTTTTCTATCACCAATCATTTCATCAATCTCATCATCCCTAACAACCCCATCATTGTTCCCTTCATTGATACCCTTGTCCTATCACTAACCTTGACCATCCATTGCCTAAAATCCCCATCAAAATCAATAAAAACAAACATGATTTGACTTGTTCCAAAATGATGATTCTATCTCTAAATTCATAGGATTTCAAGATCTTATCTCCCTATGGAACCATAAAGAGTGATTTTAGAAAATATTTGGATGTAAAAAATATAAAGCAAAGAATCCATTAAAATCTAAGGATCACCATATTGCATAATGCATTGACATGTGAGAACCAATCAAAATCTAATCCAAAAGTAAACAAGAGAAAAAAGGAAACAAATGAACATTAATAAAAATGGAAATACAAAAATAACTTGGGTTCCAAAGAAAAAATGCATTCAAGAGAAACATCTAAATCTATATCTCCAAAAGCCAATTCCATGCCCAAATGCAAAAATCCCTATCCTTGGCCCCACTCCTAAAACCATCACTACAGATCTAAACATTCTCCTTCCTATCCTAAAAATCCTAATTTCCAAATTTCAATCCCTAAATGTCTCTTTTTGCTCGCCAAATCTAAAATCTCATTTATCAGAGAAACCACAACCTAAGCTTGAACGTCCATCATGGTATATGTAATTGTCAGTCAAGACTCAAACTCATGACAATGAAACTAACTTATATCAAGTTTGCACCCACATATTTGATCCAAGGTGATGAGAAATAAGTTTAAAGATGGCAAATACAAATCTAAAATTTATTTATATGAATCTAAAAAATAGTAATATAAATTTGAAGATAATAAAAATATTAATATATAAAATATCATAAATTTAGATTCACATAAAATATCAAAAGTAATATAAGAATAGCGGGGTGGGGTCTTCAAGCATATGGAATAATTTGAAACTTGCACCTATGATTTTTTTTTTAAAAAAACTAGTAATTACAAGACCACCATTTTCTGGTCTAAACAGTCATTTTTTTAATATGATAGCTTGAAAATTTATTAGATTGTATAAATTAACAAGTCATCTTAAACTGTATATATATGACATTTTAAATTATTAATAAACCATAAAAATTTATTATAAATAATATATAGTATTGTGCTTTATAATATAAGTGTATATTATTTTAAAATATTTATGATAAAATATAATTTTTTAAGATATAAATGTTTCTAATTTTTAAAATGGTTTAATTAATTTTCAAAATGATTTCTATTTCTTATATGAAATTAGAAACTCCTCATAATAGTTAAAATTTAACATTTATTATTAATAAATTATAAATAAATAAAAAACCTTAAAATGACCAAACCGTCATTAAAAAAAATCAGGTAGGGGTGACCGACAAAGTCGAGTCCTGCCTTTAATGCGCTGATTAAAAAAGAAATCCGTGTTGATCTGTGATTTAGATTAGTAAGCAAATGGAGAAGATGAAAGAGGTGCCAGAGAACTGTATATCTGTGATCTTGTCATTTACAACTCCTCGCGATGCCTGCAGACTCGCTACAGTCTCCAAGCTTTTTAGATCTGCAGCCTCCTCAGATTCTCTCTGGGATAAATGGCTTCCTACCCATTATGCCCAAATCCTTGCTAATTCAATTACTCCCATCACTTTCTCTTCGAAGAAACAGCTCTATTTTCTCCTATGTCAATCAATCTTTCTGAACGGAGGAACCCAGGTGGGTACACAGATTTTATTGTTTTCCTGTTGGTTTTATTTTTCCTTTAAACTTTTCACACAATTCATTGACAACGTGCAGAGATTTTGGCTACAAAGGCCAACTGCAAAAGTGTGTTATATGTTATCTTCCAGAGAATTATCAATTGTTTGGGGTGATGACCAACGCTATTGGAGGTGGAGTCCCGGTGAAGTTGCGAATTCCAGGTTATGAGATATATAGATTCCTTCAATTGATCTCAGTATAGCTAATTTCAGTGGCTTAGATACTTTATTTAATATATTGGCAAGCTAAGAAGGGAGAATATTTTTAGATCAATGCTAATTTAAAATTCATTATGTCAATTCTTAGTTGAAGAATTTTTAACCTACAATCTTTTTTCCCCTTAAATTGCTCTGTATGCAGTGAAGGCACTGTAGGATTTATACTTGGCGCTATAAAAGTTAAATAAAATGGAATTAAAAAACTGTTTTGGAGTTTAGCTGCTATGTATCTTAAACCTGTGTTTCTGCGCCCAATAGCTTAGGGAAAACTCTGTTGTTGGGTAAGACTTTTAGGGTTTCACAGTTTATAGGGCTTCTTGATTCCTCTTGCAATTGGGTGCAACCTTTTAGTAATGGGATCGGTGGCAATCGGTGCTATCCCTTGTTAAAAAGCTTGTCCAGCAGTCTTGAACAGCTAACAATCCTAGACCTTTCTGTTAATCTTACATATGCAAACTCAAAATCAAGTGTCCCTTGAAACCAATTATATTGTAGAAATTTGCTGTTTTAAAACATCATTAAAATAATTTCATACTGGTTTGTCCTTCAAGAAAATAATTAAAGCTTGGTTTTCGGGTCATGGCCAAGCCAGATGCCAATTGGGTTAGTCAGACCTCCCTTGTGGAAGCCCCACCCAAGGACTTATTTCCATTTACCTATACATACTGTTCAAATTTTGTAGCCCTGGCTTTTGACCGCAATCGAAGTAGAGGGAGTAAAGTGAACCGAACCTTATTTGACCTTTTCAACTCTTCAAGTTTTATTGAATGATTGTCTTACTTGCTTCTATATGAGACAGTGTAGTATAGCATGCCTCTCATTTTCAAAATTTGTTCTTTCTTGCAAAACAGTAGACATTCTTCTCAGTTTATATTGCAAGCTGAGGAGACTTTACCCTTAAGTGACATTGCATTTTTTTCCCGAGGCCTGATTAAAGCCTTATGGTTTCATATGGTTTCATGTTGTTTGTTCAGTTTCAAGGAAGTGGCCGAAATAAAAATGGTTACGTGGTTGGAGGTAAAGGGCAGATTTGACTGCAGGCTATTGTCACCAAATACAGACTACCCGGTGTCATTTCTGATTAAATTTGGATCCGACCACTCTTATGGGTGGAATGTGCTTCCCCTAAAATTTAATATAACAACTGCAGAAGGAGATGAAATGGAATCAGGTCGGCTGCTGGTGGGCAGAGAAGGAGCAAGCATAGATCCGAATATGAAGATTGCTCCTTTGAACAATCAAAGTGATGGGTGGATAGAAGTGGTTGCAGGGGAATTTACAGTCAAACCGTACACTAATTCTGAGGCGCCAAAATACATTGAGTTCAGTATGAAAGAGGTAAATTCTGGTCGTTGGAAATCTGGACTATTTTTTGACGGGGTTAGGATTCAACCCATATCAGCCTAGTGGTTTTGGTATATGTCAGCTTTTGTTGTCAGAGTGGTTTTGTGACATCTACAAAATTTGTATGATGAAGTTTCTAGAATAAGATTGTGTCAAAAAGCTTTACTGCATTTATCATCATAACTGCAGGCCTTTAATATGAATATGACTCTGTAATATAACCCAAATTATATGAATATAATAGTTGCTCCTACCTTTGAGGGTAGATAATGTTTTTGCACTTCTCTCTGATATCTTTTAGGCTTTAAGCTGCCCGGCAGCTTCCCTCAGCATCTAAGAACCTTCACATAAGACTGGGAACATTTTCACTTTATTTCATCAATCTTGCAAGTTTTATATTCTTAAGGTCTTGAGCTCATGACCAAGAGCGAATAGAACCTTGCCAATCCATCTACACAACTGTGCAATCTCTCTTCCATATTAACAGAACAGATAGTTCCAATAAGGAGTTGAATGGATTTCTTCTATATATGGTGGAGTTTCTTTTGACTAAAATTGGTTGCAAATTCTATGTTCTGTTCAAGCCACTGTAAGGGTGTTGACGAAGTGTATTGTATTGTGAATAAATTAACTAGTTCACATCGCATATAAACACTCAATTTTGTTGTAAATTTTTTCATGATATAAATATGCTAAAACTGTTTGGCCCTAAATTGAACAATTTTTTAGCAGGCTTTGATAAAGCTTCAACTGAGATGGGGAAAATTGAAAATGCTACTATTAACAGAGTAGCTAAATTTTTAAGAAAATTGCATTCTGAACAGCACAGATAAAGAAATCCAGTTATCAAGCTAAGCAGAAATCCAGTTATGCAAAATGTGGAAGCATGAACTGGTTGATTCTACTATGTTCAACTGAACACAAAGAAGAAATATATTAGGCTTTGTATATGGACATTAGTATGACAGCTTGAAAGTTCTGTTAAGAAAATTCAGTCTGCAAGCTATGGGAAACTAATGTTTTCGTCTAACATAGAATGATCATAAAACAAACATATGGTAATAATACCTTGGTGAGGTTTTAATTTTCGAAGCAGCAGTGAAATTTTATTGACGCATTCCTGAAAGAAAAAAGGGCATAGACCAAGTACAAAACAAGCAGATGACATTCACCAATCTACAAAAAAATTGCAGGAGGGAGGAGTGAATTATGCTCTTTTTGGACCAACATCTGAAGAAAAGAGGTTTGATTAAGGCAATTCTCAATAGTTATTCTATTGTATATATATGGATTAAAGAATAGATCTTTTCATAAAATTTTGGGAGAGAGGTTAATGTTGTCAAAGAAACCTCACTTACTATGATAATCCACATTATAGAGAAACTGTATGCTTTCACTTTATCCGGATGTTTTCTGGCCACACCCCTACCATCACATCTCAAATATGCAGAGACACATCAAAGCCGTCCCTAGGCCACCTCTGGTATCCTGATCCCAGAAACAGCATGTAACATACACCCTTGTGTTTTCTTGTTTTTGTTTTCTGTTTTTGGATTGTTTAGAGAAGAAGACGGAGATGCAAAATGTGTTTCTCACACTAAACTTATTTGCAGCAATAAAGAACAGAAATATGCTTTCAAATACAATATTGCAGAAATACCCACAACTAGTAATGATTTTCAGAACTATTTCAGAATGGGAAATACATAATGTAATCCAAATAAAGACAACCCGGAACATCAAAATACTTCACAATGCCATTTCCGTCATACCCACAAAATCAGGAGTTTACAATATTGAACTAACAATGGAAATCAGCAATCTGTAAACCCAAATATGCATGCCACACCTCCAGGTCTGATATTTTCTTCACAAAATGAAAATACTAACATTCGAACCCTAAACACCTCAAATGCAGCAGCAATAACTCACCAAAATGGACGACCAGCCTCCTCCAAATCCCCACGCCACTCCCTCGGCCTGAACGGCCAGCAAGGAAGGGTTTGGCAGCCATTAAAGAAGTACAAACAGCAAACAAAGTCCTCCAATCTCCCTCAAATCGGCGTCCACAAGTCTGCTTTACATGTACTTTGCATTAATAACAGTAAGCCGTGTTCCAGGCGGGAGTCGGATGCCTTTGTTCTAACACTGGAGAATTTATTTTGACCAAAACTGCCTACGGAGTCATGGTTTTGTTTGAGTACAGTGACAATAAGTGTGAATTAAACTTGCAAAGTGAGTTTAATTTAATAACTTGCAAAAATTAAATCTGTCATAAATTGCAAAAAGTTAAGACAGTTTTTTTGGGTTATCACCATTGGATACCAATTTGTTCTATGAGATCTACCTAATGAGAACTCACAAAGTGATTGAGTTTCGATTTACTTCATATTGTGTTCACCATGGTGAACATATCTGCTTTCCTCCAAATTCAAGTATGTGCCTCTATGGAATACACACATTCATCACTAAGCCTGCTTGGGTTTTATAGGGTTTAGTTGCAGCAACTTCAAGATAGTTGAACATGGCCCATTTTGCCATATTAGTAATTGAAGAGGTTGTAAATGTTCAATAAACATTGAAGCTTGATTGGACATCTTTACTAAAATAAGAAAGAGCATACACTAGTTATGATAAGTTGATGTCAATCTCTGATCAACATAAGGATTTTATGGAAATAGAGTGGAGAATGAGATTTGATAATGGCAATTATATATTGTTCTACATTGCATGGAATTCGACTAGATAATTATCTATTCTTGCAAAAATTCGGTGGCTCTTATGCATGAGCTAGAAATGAAGAGTATATACTTGATACATATTTGAGACTTGAGAACATAGATTGTGTTTGTTTTTAAATATCCACATCCATCCTTATAATTCCCCTAGAGTTTATATTACACTGTTTCCCTTATTCATATACTTAGATTCCCTATTTCAAAATGACATACGATTATTGTAAATACCTCCCAAGGTGATTATGATTTAATTGCAATGTAGACCTTATGAATGAACACATGGAAACTAGTAATATGTTGCTTATTAGACATGTGCTAATATTCATGGTGAGGGTGAAAGTCAATCGAACAATCCATATTCAAGTTATTAGCAATTTAAAGTGCACAAATACAATTAGAAACATAATTAAATTGGTTTCACCACTTAGTGTGTTGGTTAAGTGGTAGTGGTGTTGTTGTCCCCACCCAAGTTCAAACCTCATATTGTGACGTTGTTATGCATCACCCATTAACATGGGACCCCTCTCCTTTAGATGGCTTGCCCCCTTGTTTTGGGTCTTGTCTCGATAGGCTCCTAAACCAATCTCCAAATAAGTCATGTTTCATTCAATAAAGTGGCAATTCCAATCCGCCAAGTGCCTCACAAAACACAGATGAAGTCTTCAGTCGAAGATTTTTTTTAGCACATAATGCAATGAATGTTAGGAGAAATGATTGTCGAGCAAATAGTTCCTCACAAAGCAAGAATCACGCCCAACATAGTGAATAAAGGAGTCTGTTATCTACATCCCACCTTTCACGGAGTGCAGTTCAACACTCGTCGGGGACAGTCAAACAAATTAAATCCTTGATGGCACTCTAAATGCGCTCAAGGCACAAAACTCATGCACTTATGGAGCATTTCAAAAGTCAAGAATCTACCATAGCCACTAAAGTGCGCTCCAAGTGCAAAAATCATTTGGCCATGGATTCATTCAAGCTATAAAATCCTTGACCCGTGACAAGATGCACTCAAGGCACACTTCAGGCTGAGTCACAGAATGTAAAAAGAGCAAAAATCCCTAACGCCTTTGGATGTGCGCTCAGAGTGCAAAGTGGAGGCAGTCGCGGAATTTGAAAAAGAAAAGTCCTTCACTCAACACAATATGTGCCCAAAGCGCATTCCGGAGGCGGTCGTGGAATAATAAAAAAAGAAAAATCCTCCACTCATGCTAAGATGTGCCCAGAGCGCAACATAGAAGCAGTTATGGAGAAATGAAAAGAACGAAATCCTCACCTTACGCCAGAGTGCGCTCCAAGCGCAAAAGACCCCTGGTTAAGGAAAGTCCAAAAATTAAAATCTTGGACTCAACATGACATGCGCCCAAAGTGTATTCCCAAGGAAGTCATAGAATGTGGCAAAATACAAAATCCCCGACCCTTGCTTATACACGCTCAGAGCACAAAATGGAGGCAATTAGGGAATATTGAAAATAGTAAAATCCTCAACTCATGCCAAGATGCGTTCAAGGTGCACTTCGTGCTTGGTCACGAAGAATGAAAAATATTAAATCCTTCGCCTGGGTCCATATGCACCCAAAGCACATTCCGGGGGCAGTAAAGGAATGTTTAAACAATGAAAATCCCTGAGTTAAGCCAATATGTGCCCAGAGCGCAAAACAAAGGTGGTCACGAAAAGTTAAATCCTAGACCCACATAAAATGCATTCAAAACGCAAGGCCATCATTTTTTTTCAAAGGTTAAAGATTAAGTAAAAGAAAAATTGCAAGAATTGCAAAATGTCAAAAATTGTAGAGCTTCAGATTTTTTGGCAAGTCCTTTTTTTTAAGATTGAAGGAATTTGAAGCAAATCAATTGTTGAGCCGAATTCGGAAACCAATTGAAAATGAAAAATCAATCATCGAAGAAAAATTTTAAAACATGAGAGAAGTTCAAAATTTTAACCTTGGAAATTCTTAAAATCTTGGAAATTAAAATTTGGAAAACGTTGAAGAGTTTGAGAAATTCGTAGGAATTGAAAATTTCTAAAATTAACCAAAAAATTCCAAAGTCTTAAAAATTTGAAAACTTGAAATTTCAAATCGTCAAAATTTTGGAGAATCGAGGAAAAATCCAGAAATCTTGAAATTTCCTAAGTGTAAAAAAATAAAAATAAAAATTTTGAAACTTGAAGAATAAAGCAAGAAATAAATCAATTTTGGATTCAAAATTAAAATTTTAATTGAATATTGATTTTCTATTAATATTTAATTAAAACACAAAAAATCGATAAAAGCAATAAAAAATGAAAATTCATGAAAATGTAAATTGCTTTAAATATTTTTTTATTATATGTTTTAAAATTTGAAATTAATTAAATATTGATTTCATTGATATTTAATTAATTAACTCAAAAAATAAAAAATGGAAATTTGCTTTTGGATTTAAAATTTCAAACTAATTAAATATTGATTTAATATTTAATTAATTAATATTTTAAAGCAATAAAAAATTGAAAAAGGGAAATTGGATAAACTTCTCCATGAAGTCGAACACTTAAATTAGAAATTGCCAAAAAGCTGGGAGAAAAACAATGACAAATGGAAAGGAATCTCTTTGAAAGTGGAATATGCTAAATAGTGTCTCATTTTAAAGCAGCTTTCCAAGGTTCCCAAGTCTATAAAAGAGACCCTCTCCCAATTCATTTTTTCACACACAAATTTCAAAGAGCAAGCTAAGCAAAGAGATTGAGAAAGAGAGTGAATTTTTTGGAGAGAGAAAAGGAGAAGCGTAGATTTTCTTGGGAAGCATGGAATTTTTTTTCAAAAATTGTAGCTTTCTAGGAAAAGGGGATTTCTTTTCAGTAAGTGGGAAGGATCATGAAAATTCCTAAAAGAAAGAAATTTCCTATTCCAAAGGAAAATACAGAGACTTCCAACATTCCAAAATCTTCTTTTCTAGAGAAATTATTTTAGTTTTTGTTTTCTTGCATGCTCGTATGTTTGTTTCTTTTCTATTTTGTAGGAGAATGAGATGGTAGAACCTAGAGGAACAAACATGACTAGAAGGCAGCTGATAAAGAATGAGCATAGTAGATTCTATCTAGAGTCCAAGATCATGTCAAAGTTATCAAAAGTCAGTGATACCAACCTCGGAGGCCTAGACCTAAATGAATTCCACAGGAGGATGTTTGGGTATAAAGAACATCATCTGACACACCTAGCCAGTCGGATTGTGAATAGTGGCATGGTGGCGGCAGCTGGATTCCCTCCTTCCTTCCAACATCCTAAATTGATCACGAAGTGTGCAAGGCACTACCAAGTGAGAGACAAAACAATCAAAGATGTTGATGGAAACTTACTTGCAGACCTTTCTCCACCAACTATTTCAGAGGCCTTCAGAATTCCTTCCTCTCAGAGATTGCTGATGAAAACTAAGGAGCAAGCAAAAAGAGTCTTCACTATCATAGTCTAGTATTGTGAGGAGATCATCAATAACAAGTGGCTGAGAAAGAACAAATCTCATTTTTCCAAGCTGCCCAAAGAGCTAGTGTGGCTAGATTTCCACCGAGAATATAGTGACATGATAATGATGTTGAGCAGGATATTTGACCTACCTCAGTCTTATCTCTTCGAGAGTTGGATGTGGTACTTCATTGAGAAAGTAGTGGAAGAACATAATCATGTAGACTGGGTAGGATTGATCAATGACAACCTGAGCAAGCAGTTAGAAAGCTTGGAGTAGACAAAGAAATTCTACATGAGTTTGTATGTCATCTATATGCTAGCATGAGCAACAAGATATGAACGACTAAGATGCAAAGGAGCAATCAGGAGTGGAACTTGACGGTTGAAAGTATATGATTTCTATCCTCGGTTGCATCTGCATGCAATTGATGATTATGTTCGAGTCAACGATGGATTTGTGATGCGTATTGTGCGAACTCTACAAAAGAAGCTACATGTGAGACTGTCAGTAGAAACCATAAAACTAGTGGAAGAATATGGGGCATGGTTTATTTAGTTTCCTACTTTTTCTTACATCAAGCTTCAAGGATTCTTAGTGCAACCATACAAGATTCCTAGGTATCTGACATATAAAATGGTCCTATTAGAGATCACTTGATAGCTGACTGTCTACAACAAGATTTAGAAAGGAAAGAAGAAATTAGGACTTGATTTTCCAATTTCCATAGGTAGAGATGAAGTTGAAATGTGCACATCCCTAAATGCAGCTGAGAAGTCCCATGAGGAATTATCATTCTTCCATCTTCCTCTATATACAAAAAGGCTAAACTTTGATCCTTACAATAAGATACAGTCAGTGGCAGGGATCAAATATCAGCATATGGCACGCCTTGAGGATTTTTGGGCAAATGTTGCAGTTGAGTACGAAGTGAAGAAAAGGATGCACTCTTAATTGCCACTGAACCTGATCAGAGCATGCAAGACTTTTCATATTCCTAACTAGATGGAGGAAGAATTAAATGTGGTCCAGAAAGGATATTGCCCCGAAAAGAGAGAAATTAGTGCTTATGATTGGTCAAGGAAAGAAGTTCTAGACCTTGACACGTTGTCTAGACCGGTCTTGGATTTCACTAGGTATTGGATTGGGAGGCAATTGAGCAAGGTGGTCGTACCGAAGGAACAATGGACATACCAGTTGATGGGTCATCAGGTAGTGAGGGATGAAATTCCATCAGGTGGTGCAGAACTCCCAAAGGATAAGGGTGTTTCTCAAGAAATACATGCAAAAAGAAAGTTGGACCTTCACAATGAAGAACCACAACAGAAAAGGCAGAGATCTATAGATGTTCCATCCTCGCTTAGTCGGACTCCTAGTGTGTAAGAGATAGGAACTTTCACCAAGAAGGAAATGGATATCACAAAGAGCATGATGGAGCAAGACCACATAAATAGGTCAATTCATGACAGACTAAGTATCAACGCTAATGAAAGGTTGCCACAAAGGAGCAGAGAGCGAGATATCACCACTAAGGAGAGCCTTGGTACACTTCTAGAAAGAGAAATGATGGAAGAGGAAGTTCCAAAAATAGTGACAGAAGTTCCTGCAGCAGAAGAAGGATTTCCTACAATGGAAGTTGTAGCCCCTATGGAAATGACAGAAAGTCCAAGGGATGAGGAAGAAACTGATATTAGAATAGTCTAAGGACAAGAACAGTTGGCAGTGTAGAAAGATCAGGACACAAATATTCCAAAATGGCTGAGACATAGGATTCATAGGAGCCAAGAAAAAGAGGTTGACCCAGTGACTCAATTGCAGGAAATCGTAGATCGAGTCAACTAATTATATGAAAAGGGAAAAGCAAAGAAGTTCACAAAGATTATCCGAGGAGAATCGAGAGCCAAGATCCTGCAGGTTGCAACACCAATGATAGATAAAGTAAAGGATCAAATAGCTCTTGAAGAATATAATATAACCAAAGTTGACTTAGGTCATGCATCCAGGGCACAGGTCATGAAGGATTTTAATGACTCCACGCAGGCAATGAAAGACAAAATGAAGAAGCTTGAGGAGAAGTATCATAGGCAGAAAGGTTAAATTAAATCCCTATGTGACTACATAAGCAACTTGTCTCATCCAGTTAGTGAGAAGAATCCATCATTTGTTCCTCTGGTTGTCCTTATGGAGTTTGTTGAAGGAATAGACAGAATCAAATGGATTGCACAAGGGGCAGAGGTTTGGATGGAGGGCATCCAAAACAAGGCCTACAAACATGCTGAGGATTTGGTAAAGATACATAACATAGCACTTTCCATCATTTCCCAAATCTAGTGCATGGAGTGATCTTGGGAGGATAAGCGCATCTATAGAGATGAGGTAATTACAAAGTTGCACGAGTTGATGGAGACACCTAGCGAGAAACTGATTTATTATGGGGTTGTCAAAGAGGGTGAAGCATATGAATTTTCTAGATGGTATGGAGCAATGTTGTTGGCCAAGGAAATGTTTGAGCATTTCATTAAGGAATCGACTCAACTGAAGGAAGTGGCTGATAATATCCGATAGGAAGTTTCCAACAATGTCGCCTTGCTCTTATAAAAAAGGCTCACTGAAGAAGAGATAACTCTAGGCAACCTAAAAAGAAAGTTGAAGGAGTCCTTTCAGATGATCTTTTTCATGAAGGAGGATTACAAGAACCTTTCTATTTTCTCGAATGATATGCATTCTGCTCAGGACTTGGTACCAAATTGGGATGATAGTTTGAAGAAGTTCGAGCGAGTAATGGTTGCCTTGGAATTCAAGCAAGAATCAACACCCATCGTTAGCATGGAAGAATTCGAAACAGTGCTAGATAGATTCCAGGCATTCAAACAGAGAGGTCAAAGATAGGACAACAGGCGCATTTAATGCATAGTGGGAATTTATTACCCACTATGGTAGTGGATTCTTTTTTTGCATTAATGTAGCTTCATTTCGTGCCCTAACCCTAATTAGGGCCGAGGTGGCAAAATCTGGCCATCAGTTATTATTTTAATTCGGGCCTTTCATTGTTTTCAAGGACCTATATAAAGGCCTCTTCTTCTCATTTGTAGGAGTGAATTTTGAGATTGTTTCTTATGAGCTATTGAGACAATAGAATTTTCATTGAAGTGTGGTGATCATTTGATGTGTCTTAATGCTTTCTTGGTTTCATAATTCTCTCAATTAGATTAAGTTTAGTAGATAAAGTGTTGTGATTGTTTTGGAGAATATAATGATGTTTTGATGAGTTATTATGGTTCATACTTTTGATGTTTTAGTGATTCTAAATCGTCGTACAAAGTTGGCCCGAACCCCTTATCCATGTGCCTAAATTCAATCATTTGTACAAACCTTTGAAGATTGCACCAATCCACGTGTAATTGTAGCTTGACTTGGCAAAGCAAGACTCGGTAATTGAAGAACTTGTCCATCAATGTACTTTCCTTGGCTATCATTACCCTTAGGATTATATTAGGATCTCTGAACCTTTAACCCCTTTCATTTTTGCATATCCGGTGAAAACCCAAAAAATAGTACTTAAGTGAAAATCTTTTGATAGTACCCATATTCATCATGACATAAAGGATTGAAAACGTAAGGCCCCTTGTGATCATCAATAAATCACATCAACACCGAGCTTATCCACAAGTCGAGGAACCTTGGAAGTTACCGTATGATCTTCTTGCAATCTTAGCAGACGCGGTATTTTGTTCAAGAGATGATAAGATATCTTGATATTTTGTTCTACTATTTGGTGAGTCATAAAACACGCATCAACATAAACTGGTGCTAGAAGGATGGCATAATTGAAATTTATTTTTGGAACAAGTTAGAAAATTTGAGCATTGGTGATGCACAAACCCTCTATCATCGCGCCATCAACAGAAAATGGCACTAGAAGGAGGGCTAGGCATAATTTTTTCCTGACATAATTTTTCATGTCATAAATTGATATGGTGCTTCCGCATAGAGACATTGTGCCAGTCTTACAACCTAACCTCGGATTTGGAGACGACCAAGAAGACATCATCGCATGATTGAACTCGATTGCCTGGAAAGTTAAGAGAAGTGTAACTAAGTATATGCGAGTGAGCTTTCTATTAGAAGAAGAAGAAGAGAAGGCTCAAAGAATTGAAGCAACTGTTCAAAGAGCATTGGTCATTTAGAGGAATCAACAACCTCTAGCACCTATAAGAAGAAATTAAAGTAGATTTCACATACTAGAGCGCATTAATTCATTCTCACCTGAGGTACACCAAATAATCTTGAGGTCCACTCTGGGATAAAAAGAACTAGAAGAACTAAATTTTGATCCAAAGCCTAAGCGAGGCAAGAAAGAAGCATCTACAAGTCAAAACTCACCAAGTGTAGCTGATCTTACGAGACAATTTCAAACTCCACCACAACAACGTCAGACACAAGGGACCACTCAAGGAGTTCAACAAGGAGCTACACAAATTCAACAATTGATAGTACAAATACCTATACAAGCCCTTGTACTTGCAGCTGCCTAACAAAAAGTTCCAACAATGGCACAACAATGGTGACCGCATAATGCATCACCTCTTGCACCATTTGTTGCTTACAATCATATGCCAAAGAATCCTGAGCATTTTTGCTCTAAGTTCTTTGTGAACGATGCCAACCACACTTCTGATGAACATGTAAAGATATTTTGAAGATTCTCTACAAAACATAAATGTTCAAGATGAAGATGTGGCATGCCAATTGTTCCCATATTCATTGGGTGAAGAAGCATTTTATTGGTATATTAATTACTCGTGAATTCAATCCAAACACAGAAAGAGCTGAAGGATGCGTTCTTGGGGAAGTTCAGATTGCCTATCACCCATGTTGAATTGTATAGGCAATTCATTGAGATAAGAAGACAAGAGCATGAACCTATTGGGGCTTTCAATGAACAATTTCAAAGGGCCTATTCATGGCTATGTGATCCTTTCTGCATAAATGATGATGTTGCGAGACCTATTTACTATGCAACCTTGGATTGTTTCACGTCTATGTTTGTCTAAAAAACTCATCCAGCTACCACCAATTTGATCCAAGCATATTCTGAGGTCGAGAAGATCAGTTTACAATCACCAACAACCGTTGTTGGAGCACTTGGCTACTTTGGGAATGCTAATACATTGAATGAGGGGATGTTAAGCTATGCTCCTGCTTTTAATCCCATTTATGCTCCTTCTAATTAGCCAGTGTCGCATCTGGGAGCTTCGATATCATAGAAACCTATAGAAAAGGTAAAATATTTTAAGATTTTGATCATATAAATTTTTTTTATACTTTTTGATATCATAAATGTGCAAGTATCATGTAAATATTACTAAAATTATTTTAATGTTTTTATTTAATAATTTAAAGAAAATTCTTAGAATAAAATATTTAAAAATAAATATTTTTAAATATTATAACAATGAAGATTCTATGATCTTCTATTTGTATCACTTTATGTTAAATATAATTTTTTTAATGATTTAATATACTAACCTTTAAAAAAATGTGTGTGAAGATATCAAGTTGATAAAATATATTTTATGTTTCTTTGATAACATGCGTTTTCTTAATGCTTACTATCCTTTATGCAACATTTCTTTAGTTTCAAAAATTATATTCCTTATCGTTTACATTATGATATAAATGTTATTAATAATTTTCATGTAGCTTACCAAGATGTCAGACAAATTACATTTATCATGGGTTTCCAGTTGGTTGCAAGACTTTCACCCGTTTCTTCCATGCAATGTCTTCCTTCGTATAAAGGAACTAAGTGTTCATTATTGGCTAAGGGATAGAATGTCCAATCTAATTAAAAACAATGGACCAAGGAACACTCAAATTAAATTTTATAACTATGTTGTATACTTCAACTTCTATTATAGAATGAAGGTGCAGATGAATTTAGATGTGAAGTTTTACCACCTACAAATTGAGATTGTAGATTTATGTGGATGGTCAAATGCTTTGTACCATGAGATTCATGATCTTTATCTTGCGGGATGCATTTTTAAAATCACCATCAGGCCAACAGTAAATATCAAGAAGCACACTCTCTCTGATGAATTCAGTCTAAAGTTTATGAAATTTCTTAAAAGATAATCTAAAATTAGCTATCACAAGGGCACACTTGAGGAATGGTCAATTGATACTCTTAAGTTTTATTACACCATCACATTCATAGTATACTGAGTCATTCCATCTTTTAGGTTGTTGCACACATATTATGGGGTGCCTACATTATTTGCCATGAAGTCTACTTTATCAATTAAAGTTCGTAAAATTCTTCCTGGAAATGTAGAGTTATTACCAATGCATCCATGGTTAAAAAAATGAAAGTATTCTACATATTATTTTTACAATGTGTTTGCAAAATTTTAAAAAATTATATTTTTTATTATAGCCAATTTTGGAATGACTATTAAGTAATAAATTATTAATTGTTGGGATGCATTATGTCAAAATTTATTTCAATGAATATTAAGTATTCAATTATTAGATGTTTTTCATGAATTATCTTCAAGTATTGCTTCATTGTCATTGCATGACTTCAACTAGTTGTAATTCTCATCTCTGAACTCCAAAACACAAGCGACCTTAACTAAAGGTTTACCGCATCCTAAAATACCTTTCTCTAAGTTCACAAGACTTATTTTATCATATGCAGTGCTTGTTGCTCAAAACTGTACTCATTTACCCAATAAACTGCTTCCTAGACTTAGTTATTTTTCCAACACATTATCACCAAAACTATGTTTTACTCCAAGTGACCATACATAACTGTAATGTTTCCATAAATGAAAACCATGAATGACTCACTTGCCAATAATCTCCCCCTTTGGCATTGATGAAAACACATAGTGAAAAATGACTAAGTGCCCAATACCAAAGTACTAAGTACATACTTATTCCTTATTATATATTTCCTTATCTACATATCCTCTATACATTCTTCTCTATATCTCATTTTATACATTTTTCACACTACTACTCCCCCTTTGAAAACAATGGAAAAGGTGTGCAAAAATGTAGAATCTCTATACATATAACAATATTGTATACTTGCTCATAAAAAAAGATTTTACACCATATTAAGGATATCTCAGAAAGAGTTTTCCAAGATCTTTACCTCTTTTGTCCAAGTCTTTACCAAAATTTAACCCACATGGATCCATCCTTTCAGCACAAAAGATGCTATCTCAACTCCTTTTAACTTAGTGGGCATGTTGTCAGTAAGAGATTTTGCTTCTTTCTCCATGTCTGACAAGTGTGTCTCAAGAATTGATAGCTTGGGAGTGATTTAACTTTTTAGCATACCAAATCTTGGACCACAAATCTCCCTTTCTCTATCTCCATCACACTTATCTTATCAAGCAATCTAGACACTTACTTGTCTAGTTCCAAAACAGTGTGTGAGGAGGTCTCACAACTGTGCACCAGCTTGTCAAGTGTCTTCCTGTCGTGTGCAATGATATTTTCTATATTTTTAAAGTGTCTGATGGGTTTTATAAAATAATTGTATAACCTTCTTCCATGTTCCACACTACCTTTTGCATCAAAAATAGTCTTACTGATTATACTCAAGTCCCATGAAATGGACTTGCACATTTCCTCTAGCTTCTTCACCAAGTAATTTTTCTCAGCTTTCACCTTAGCGATCTTCTCCAGAGACTCATAATGAATATCAAAGTCATCTAATGTCTTGTTCAAGTTCTCTATAGTGACCTTTCCTTGGAAAGTGAAAGGTATAGGTAGGAGTTTGTTCATGGTGTCAACTTCTCTGTCTAATACCCTTGACTTCTTCTTGGTTTTCTATTCTAACCTCTCCTTTGCCTTAGAAAATGTGATGTATGATAGTTTCATTAGCTCATCTTCATCCATATTCTCAACATCTGTGCTCAATGGTTTCTCTCTACTTGCCAACAATAAGGCCGAAGAAACAGGTGTAATTGTTTCTTGCTTCATTTTAATCTATTCTCAGGTTCCTTTTCTTCCTCAACAATTATCACTTGTTATTTTCTCTTAGATGGCTCTTCCTCGGTAGGTTTCTCTATATCCTTTCCATCACTATCATCAATATCAGGTGCAATGTCAATATTCCCTTCAAAAGGGTCATTAGTTTCTAGCGAGGTGTCCAAAGTCATAGGCACCCCAGCAACAAAGAAATCAGGTTGCTTAACAGTACTAACAAATTGACTATCATCTTCGTCATCCTTGGATGTATCAATATTTGCCTCAATTATTTTTGATGATTCTCCCATCAAAATTATTGTAGGCAAGTATTTGCTTTGGGTTTATGAGGGGTAGATTTTTTTGATTGAACTTCCATTAACACTTTATCAATGGCCTTATGAGTGTCTTCAAATATCTCATCATATTTTATCCCCATTATTTTAATCAATCTAGACTTTATTCTTAACAGGGGTTTTAATTCATTCATGATTTTTCATGCTCATCAAATGTTATCATAGGTAACATAGTCTCAATAGATTTTATTTTGATTTTATCATCTTCTTTCAATGCTAACTATTTCCTAACCTCAAGTTTATCATATAGCTCTTTAGGAATACTGCCAGCCATCTAAATAAAATTCTTCTTGAAAGACAACATACATGTGTTTAATCACAATATCTTCAATAAGAACTTTTTCATTCTCATCATACCTATCATAGAATCTTGGTAGTTGATTGAGTTTACTTTGGTCAACAATCCTTTTCTCTAATAATCTTATATCAGGCTTCCATAATTATCTATTTACAGGCTTATCTTGTGTTTTCTTATCTTCTGCTTCTTTCTTCTTCTTCTCTTCCTCTTTCTTCTTCTCCTCTTCTTCTTCCTTTCTCTTCTCTTCTTCTTTCCTCTTCTTCTCTTCATCTTTCTTTTCCTTCTCCTCTTCTTTCTTCTTTTCTACTTCTATTCTCTATTTCTTGGGTGGTGAGTTCTATTTGGAAGACCTTGTCCTCTTTGCAGTGCTTTGTACTACATTGTCAGTCTTCTCAAGTTTTTCTAGTGTAGTATCATCTATTTCTACCATAGTAGGGGGTGGACAATCAATCTTCTGAACTTCTGGAGGTGGAAGAGCTCCAGGGGCAGAGCATGCCAATCCAAAGGTACTCTCTATCATCTTTCTCCTTATTTCCTTCATCTTCTCCTTTTTTATGTCATCCTTATTTTCTAGTTCATCTACAACCTTCTCAACTTTCCTTTTCCTTCCAGCTCTGGGATGCTCCTCTTTGATCTTGGGAGATTTATCTTCCTAGGTTCCCCATCTCTCCTTTGATGTATTAATCTCATATGATAGCACATGATCAACTTGCATTGTCAAATTTTTTGCATTGACTTCATACCCCATAGGGTAACACCATTTCATTCTCAGGTCCACTGCCTCAAAACACACACAATCAGTTTCAACCATGAAACAAATTGTATCTTTATACTTCTCCACTATTTCCTTTGGTATCCTTACTCTTTTTTTCATTTCTCTCTACAAGATTTTGATCATCGCAAACAATTCTCCATCTACCCAGGTGTTGTTTTGTCTTATATAGTTTTTTGACACTTGTAAATCAGTAGGTTTATTGTCTCTCCATGCTCTTGGGTGCATACTAGGGAATTTATGCATAATGTGTATATACATATGTATCAACAATGATCCAAATCTAAATGCCTTTGTTCTATCTCTCTTTATTTTCTTAATATTCTCCATGAATTGTTGTGCTAGTACTTCGCATAGGTTATACCTAACATTCTCCTTCACCATTTTATAAGCCATCATTATGACACCAGCAGATATTGAATTTGGTCAGCTTCTATAATGAAGTTTATATCCTAATATCATTGTAACCAATCTAACATCTAGCTGGAAGATGTCGGCCACTATCATCGCTCACTTGCCCCATTTAGAGTGGTTTAGGGTTTCCACTTGTTTCTTTGTATTCTTCTCTGCTATCACGATAATTCCAGAGTTATCCAAACTAGTAATGTGATGGATCAACTCACTGAAGGGTATGTGCAAGATCATGGTATACCAAACTATGGTCTTAAGTGGAAATGAAAAATCAAAAAATCAAGGTTAGTCAACTTGACGTAAAAGGTTGGACATCTTATGAACCTTATGTGAAAAAGTTGTAAGAGTAGAATCTGTAGGAAATTGAATGTCGTTTCTAAACTACTAGCCCTTGTTTCAAATTTTTTTTGTCTAATTGTTCAAAATTTTAGATTTTAATGCAATACTATGAAAATTTCAGGGAAAACGTAAAGAGTACGTGTATGTCTGACCACTTTAATCACAATCAAATGATGACATATTTTCCCAAAATTCTAGATATAAGTAGTAGACTCATGCCCGGATGTGACGCATATCTTTTTGCAATTTTTGGTCAAATAAATAATTAATTATGAATTTTCTGCTACAACTTTTTCAGAATAAAAAAACTCTCGTGTCTAATTCAAAATTTTACCAAATTCAAAACTTTTTTTTCTTTATAGTAGCCGAAGCATAAAATGTGACACATGTTTCAGATTTCAAAAAGGTTAAACGATTTGAAAGTTATAGTTGTTTTTCAATAAGTATGTTAATTACGACTTTAAAGATAACTCAATTGAAAAATAAGTAATAATTACTTACTGAACTCAAAATTTGACAACAATTATATTGATGGAAAGCTGATAATGTCTTTAAGAAATCTTTTTTTGTTTCATCAATTTTGAGTGAAAAAATAGTCATCAGCTACATGGTTGAAGTCTTGGTATCAAGAACTATCTCCTGAAACACGCCTAAAGGGTTGACCACCCACGTTTGGTAATGCCCAAGCAAATACCAAGCCTAATCAGATATCCGATAAAATCGAATATATGATATTTTTAGATATCCAAAAAAGCCCGCCTATTTTGAAATTTCAATTGCCCCACTTTTCCCAAATTCAAGTTTCATAATAAATGTATTTTTTTAATAGTAATATTAATTGTGTTATATTAAGTTGTATTCTTTTTATGTTAAAAGTAATTCAAGTTTCATATTAAATTATATTTTTGTTATTTAATATTAATTTCATTTTAAATAATAATAGCAGAGCATTAATATTATAATATAAATTTTTATATTAGTGTGTATTATATTATTTGATATACAAAATGATTTCAAAAAAATACTTGCACAGTTGATTTGAGGTCAAATAGTTTCAGCCCAAATCCTTTTGAAAGTATCCAACACAGGATTTTTCTACAGACTCTTTGTAATTTCAGCGGTCTGACTATATTGAATAAGTAGATGTCAATGGACTTCCCCTCGATTGAATACAATCAATTGATTTTTTAACTCTTGAAAAGAAATTTCACACACATGAAGAACCACCGTATGCTCATCATCTGTTCTAGAAACTAATAGTGGAATAAAAATTTATGTAAGAACATTTAAGGTACATTGTCCACAAAAGGTATATAAAACCTTTAAATATACATTAAAAAGTGGAGGTGAAGGCTCTAGAGAGAGAGAGAGAAGGGGAGAGAGGGAAACAAGGGAGAGAGGGAGAGAGAGAGAGAGAGAAGGGGAGAGAGGGAAACAAGGGAGAGGTAGGAGAGAAGAGACAGAGATAGAGACAGAGACAGAGATAGACAGACAGAGACAGAGACAAAGAGAGAGAGAGAGAGAGAGAGAGAGAGAGATTTTGCCCAAAAATTTGGCAAGAGATATTGGATATCTGATAGTTTCGGATATCCAATATTATTGGATATCCGATTCTGTTTAGTGGTGTAAAAAAAATAAGATTCTTTGGGTCCCTCCAGAGAGTCACATTTTTTTCCTGAATTACAGGATTGGAGTTGCAGTGAATTAGGTTTTGTCTCTAGAGAAGACAAAAATCTACTTTTTGGGGTGATTTTCTCTATTACCAAAGGTATTTGCATCACCTTTTTGGTCTAACTATGGGGAGTAGTAGTCGTTGAAAGCACAAACGGAAGAGGAGACTCACAAATGAAGATGTTGAAGTGTATAGAGAAATGGATAGGGTTGCCCATCAGAACAAGAGACAAGGTATGTTAAATATTAATGAAGATGTCGGCATAGACCCACCTTTGAATGTGGTTTCAAGTGAAGAAAATGAATTTGAAAATGAAAATGTAGGTTTTGAAAATGAGAATTTAGGTTTTGAAAATGAAAATGTAGGTTTTGAAAATGAACATGTAGATGTGGCCAATGGAAGTGTGGACATTGTCAATGACAATCCTCTGATTGAATATGAAGGAATTGACAATGATAATTGTGCAGAAGAACCAAATCAACATTACACATCTCCAAATTATATGAGAAATGAAGTCCCTTCAGAGGAAGAAAGACAAAATTCAAAATTGAGACCTTCAAGAAGAACTAAATGGTTACTTAAAATTGATGAGAACATAATGAGCAATTTCGATGGCAAGAGATCAGAATGAACCATTCAGTTGTGGGTTTCAAAACTTTTTGATCAATTTTTTAGGCACAAGACGTTGGATGAGCAATGCCAAATGTTTGTGCAATTGTTAAAGATGTAGAAGATGAGACATATACTAGTCAAATTGAAGATTAGTGTGAATAAGAAAAAGGAGCGGACTGCTTTTATTGTGAGAAATCTTTTTAGTGCTCTCAATTCCATTGGGAAGACTACCAAGGAAAAATATAAGAGAGCCACTAGGAGGGTTATTACAACCTCCTTAGTAAGTCATCATTTGAGAAAGACTCGTTTGATGAGACAAACTTGTGTTGACTTGAATCTAAATCATAAAACTTTGGATAGAGCACTTGCAAGAAGAGAAAGACTTGATGATCCTCTTCAAAATGATACATGGGCTTATGGTGGGAGACTTTCACGTTGTTATAGGAAGCTTACTGATGCTGTGAAGGATCAAATTCAACTATTTTAACAATCTAACTCAAGAGTGTCACCAAATGTGAAGGATGTCTTGAAGTTAGAATTGACATTTGAGACCGCACCTTGCATCCCAAACATTATTTGGAGGTGAGTCAAACAATGTTGTTCAAAAAAATTTGTGAGACACATCCAAGATTGCAAATATCACAAAGAGCTTTCGAAGCCCTGAAGCCTTTTTTTTTTGTGTGCCTCTTAAGATTCGAAATACTTGTTGTTGCAAATATCATGTGGAGTTGTCAATGCACCAAGAATTGTTACGATCCATTCATTCTACTTTGCATAGTAGTAAAATTTTGGAGGAGTGTGGTGCAAGTGCTCTTCCAAAATCATCAAGAAACTTGCTAGATCATTTTTTATGTCCTAGAGATGATGGATGTTTCTTTTATAGAAAAGATTGCTTAAATGACAAGTGCTCAGAGTGTGGTGAGCTAGTGAAGTTTGTTGAATGTTTTCATGAGGGCTGCAAACACGATTTTGGAAAGACAATTGTCCATAAAAAGGTATATGAAACTATTAAATATACATTAAAAAGTGGAGGTGAAGGCTCTAGATGTGAGTTGGTTACTAAAGAATGCAATGTAGCTGATTTTATTTCATATTTTAGGAAGAATCTTTTTTACAAGTATGCAAGGCATAGTCATAGGTCTCAGTGGTTGGACCAACAATTCAGGATGTGTAAGGACACTTTCCCAATTGGCACTATTATTGTTGGAAATATAGATGCAGTAACTGAGAGGGGGGGTGAATCAGTTAACCACAAAAATATTACCACTGATTCCTTAAATATCTTAACAAATTATTTACTGTGCCACTCAGTAAATATACAGAGAAATGTTGAAACTTGATCCTTGAAGTCTGTAATAATTAAAGTATTCTTAAGCATTCATTACTGATTAACTTACATGAATAAAGAAACTAACATGAACACAAGAGACACCAGATTTACCATGGAAACCCAATATGGGAAAAACCACCAATGTAACTAGTTACTATTTTTCACTCTTCTGAAGTGATGCCCGGTTAGAAGCCAACCCAATAAAAGGTTACAAAACACACTGTTAGGTGTGACCTTGTTAGAGGATTTAATCACCCTGCTAGGAGTGGCCTTGTAAGAGGTCTTGAAACAATTCAATAGAACTGTCACCTTGTTAGAGGATTTACAAAATGGTTGTTAAACCAACTCGGTTAAGAGATTTTGATATCACTGCTACAATTGTAAGAGAGTAACAATGAAATGACCTACAACTGAATTGTTGAATATAGATCTATGTTCTGCTTCACTAGATCCTTACTGATCAAATAAATCTTTGCTGCTCCTCAAGGATATCTAACCATCCTTTAAAATTCGCACATACCTTTCTTCAAAATGATTTCTGCATGCTATATCTTTTATTCACCACTTGACCTTATATATATATATATATATATATATATATATGCCATTTTAATTAACATTTAGATTGTCAAGTTGGCACTAAAAATTATTATAACAGTCGGCTTGGATAAACAAACTGTAACAACAAAATCCTTTAAAGGGCCGACCTTGCTCAGTAAACATTAATCCTGAAAAGATTTCCTCCGGTGACCGAGTGAACTCAGTAACCATAGCGAATTCTGCAACATCTTTCGGAGATCGAGAGAGCTCAGTAACCACTAATTTTCTTTCGATAACCGAGGAGGCTCGGTTAACACTGTTTCCCTGTCATGTTTCTTTTAGACACCTGAGAGAACTCGGTAGACACTAAAAATTGCCTAACTGATCGACTGAGCTTGGTAGACACTGAGAACTGCTTAGCTGACCGATTGAACTTGGTAGACACTGAGAATGATAATTGATATGACATTTGTGTGACATCAAAGACAACACATAGCTAATCCAACAATGTCCTTCAGACAATTGTATCCAACAATCTCCCTCTTTGGCATTGATGGCAACACAACATGTCATAGCACAATGAAATTTCACAGAGAAACCTAGAGTAAGAAACATATCCTTAGCTTCATTCTGATTCTCATCATCTTCAAACTTCTTTCTCTGACTGAGAACTCTCCCTCTTAACTTCTCAAATTATTCTTCTTAGAAATTTTTTGAAATGACAGCAAACTCTCCCTCTTTGACAACACATGCCAAAGACAACTTACACAGTTTCGATAAATATCAATGTACCTTATGTGCTGATTCATATGTAATGATTCCCTGACTATGCTGCATCAACTGATTGATCTTCAACATGTTCTGGTTGATACATCACTAAAACTTTATTTAGTGAACCTCAAACAGGGGAGTGACCCCTAACTTGCCTCTTAGATACAAGAATGCATCCTTAGGTAGTGGCTTGGTGAAGATATCTGCAATTTGTTCTTTTGTATGAATATATTCCAATCTGATTTCCTTGTCCTGCACCAATTCTCTGACAAAGTGATATTTAATTGCAATGTGCTTGGTTTTGGAATGCATTACTGGATTCTTTGAAATATTTATTGCATTTGTATTATCACAAAACATAACAACTGGTTCTTTGATCTCAACCTTCATGCCTTCCAAAAGCTGTTTAAACCATACAATATTAGAGCAGTTTACTACTGCAGCAACATATTTTGCTTCTGCTGTGGATTGGAATGTGCAGTTTTGCTTTTTACTAGTCCAAGATACTAACCTCTTACCAAGAAAGAATGCTCCACCACTTGTACTCTTTCTGTCATCAATGTTTCCTGCCCAATCAACATCAATAAACACTTTTAAATCCAGATTGCCTCCAAATTTATACCACAAGCCATAATCTTCAATTCCCCTTAAATACCTCAAGATTCTTTTGATTGCCATCATGTGATTTTCTCTGGGTTTAGCTAAGAATCTTGCCACTATACCAACTGCTAAGGCAATATCAGGCCTTGTGTGTACTACATACTGTAATTTTCCAATCATTGATCTGTATAAGGTCTGATCTACTTCTTTTGAATCATCATCTTTGGTAAGCTTTAGTCCAGTACACATGGGTGTACCAACTGATTTTGAATCTTCCATACCAAATTTCTTAAGTATTTCCTTGACATATTTAGACTGAGTAATGTAGATACCATTTTTGTTCTGCTGAATCTGAAGTCCAACAAAAAAATTTATCTGACCAAACGTAGACATTTCAAATTCTTTGTTCATATGCTCTGAAAATTCTTTCCACTGATCATCATTTCCTGTAAACACAGTATCATCCTCAAATATTTCTGCCAAAACAATTTTGTTATCTGATCCTTCTTTGATGTATAAATTACTGTTGTCATTAGCTCTTTTGAAATCAATCTGAGTAAGATAGTTATGTAATCTTTCATACCATGCTCTAGGAGCTTGTTTCAGATCATACAATGCTTTGTGTAATTTGCAAACCATATCCCTTTTGTCTGGATCAATAAAACCTTCAGGTTGCTCAATGTAGACTTCTTCCTCAAGAATACCATTGAGAAATGCAGATTTTATATCCATCTGATATACCTTAAATCCTTTATGTGCTACATATGCAAGTAAAGTCCTCACACCTTCTAATCTTGCAACAGGAGCAAAAGTCTCTCCATAATCTATTCCTTCTTCTTGAGAATATCCTTTACATAGCAATCTTGCTTTGTTTCTTGATACTTGACCATCTTCATTCAACTTATTTCTGAATACCCATTTTGTCTCAATTACATTTTTATCTTTAGGCCTAGGTACAAGAGTCCATGTCTTATTTTTCTCTATTTGCTCTATTTCTTCATTCATAGCCTCAATCCAAATTTCATTTTCCAATGCATCTTTGACATTTTTAGGTTCAAAATCAGCAAATAAACATGTACCTTTTAGTTTACTTCTTGTCATAGTACCATCTGATTTGTTTCCACTAATCTGATCTGGTTTATGATGCTTTCTGACATACTTGGCCAATACAGGTTCCTTGCTTCTTGAATGAGTTACATTGTCATCTTCTTCATCTTCAGGTTTAGGTTGCTCAGACTTGGTAGATACTTGCTCGGTAGCTTCAGACTGAGACTCGGTACTTTGTGACTCGGTCTGAATTTCTTCTTGTGACTCGGTTACTGTACTGGGCTCGGTAGATGTAGTTTCCTTATTGACAGATGTGTCTGACAATGTATCAGGTTCGATGTAAACAAATTTTCTGTAATCCTCTGGTTCCTTTTTGCTTTCTTCTTCAGTCTTTTCTGCAAACTCATCAATTCTCACATGTGCACTTTCTATAATTTTGTGAGTAGACAAATTTAGACATCTATATGCCTTACTTTTGCAAGAATATCCCAAAAATATTCCTTCATCACTTTTTACATCAAATTTTCCTTTTCTAGATTCTTTTAAGATGTAACATTTACTACCAAATACTTTTAGGTAACTTACATTTGGTTTGTAGCCATACCATAGCTCATACGGAGTCTTGAATGTGTCTTTTCTCAGCTGTACTCGGTTCAAGGTATGAACTGCAGTGCTGATAGCTTCCTTCCAGTATTTCATAGCAATGTTCTTTTCAATCATTAGAGTCCTTGCACAGTCCATGATAGATCTGTTCCTTCTTTCGGCTATTCCATTCTGCTCAGGAGTTTTTAGGGCTGATACCTGTCTTTTGATTCCTCTTTCAATGCAAAAAGTATTGAATTCATGGGAGATGAATTCACCACCTCTGTCTGATCTCAAGCATTTTATTCTTTTTCTTGTTTCCTTTTCTACTCTTGCTAAATACCATTTGAACTTCTCAAATGCTTCTGACTTTTCTCTTAAATACATAACAGTCATCATTCTAGAGTAATCATCAACAAAGAGAATAAAAAAAATTTCTCCGGTATAGCTCTCAATTCCAATAGGTCCACATAAATCAGTATGCACAATTTCCAAAATATCTTCAGACTGATAGTTTTTACTTTTAAAACTAGACTTTCTTATTTTACCAATTTGACAATTCTTGCATAGACCAACATCAGGTTTCTTCAAAGTAGAAATACCTCTTACTTTCTTGAATTTGCTTATTTTCATCATGTTGTCAAAATTTACATGACATAACATTTTGTGCCATAACCAACTTTCTTCAATTTGAGCAATAAAACATGAGTAATCACCAAGATCAAGATAAAATAGGTTACCTTTGGTTTGTTTGCCTGATCCTATCAGTTTTCCTTTGTCATCCAGCAGTCTTGCTTTGCCATTCATGAATTCAACCTTGAATCCAATGTTAATTAGCTGTGCTACACTTAGAAGATTATGCTTTAGTCCTTCAACTCAATATGCATTATCACATATAAGTTCTTTGGTTAATGAAATTCGTCCCTTTCCTTTTATACAACAAGGTTCATTGTTTCCAAACCTTACATTATCACCATCAAAGTTTTCAAAGTGTTCAAACTTGGTCCTGTCACCAGTCATATGATGTGAACATCCACTGTCTATAATCCATGTATCATTCTTTCTTATATGAGAGATAAGTGCCATCTCATCTTCATCATTATCAGATTCATCTTTTACAGCAGTGAAAACAATTTCTTCTTCATTATCATCCGAATCTTTAGCTAAAAATTATGTTTTCTTACCTTTATCCTTGAATGATTTAAAATTTTTCTTGCCATTGTACTTGTAACTTTTCTTCTCATCTTTGCTTTGCTTGTTTGGACACCTAGCTGCAATATGACCAATTTCTTCACATGAAAAATAGATTAAGGGAGTTTTACCTTTGTATTTTCCTCTGCCTCTTGAATACTTCTTTGCTAGTAATGCTTCAATAACTTCAAGATCACTATCAGAACTTTCCTCTGATTCTTCTTCACTTTCTGATTGGATTTTCTTCCCTTTCTTGAGTGAAAGTTTGGCCTCAAAAGCTGATTCAATATTTTTAGAAGTTGGAACATAGTTGTCATAGTTATCTAGTTCAAAGGCTGTCAATCTTCCAACTAAGGCATCCAAAGTTATATTGTGATTTTCTTCACATCTTCTTTGTTGAATAGCAGAAACTCTTATTGCATAAATAGGAAGTAATGTTCTAAGAACCTTACTTATAACAGTTTCACCATCAATTTTTCCTCCAGAAGCTCTGATTGCACTAACACTTGTCTTGATCCTTTCAACATATTTTGCAATGTTTTCTTCTTCTCTCATTTTCATCTGATCAAACTGTCCTCTTAGGCTCTCTGCTTTGGCTCTCTTCACATTGTCATCACCGCCATAGATTTTCTTCAGCTTGTTCCACATTTCATGAGCAGTTGTGCAGTCTTTGATTTCATCAAATTCTTCATAGCTAAGAGCTGATGCAATGTCTATCATCATAGTGTTATGGTTCTTCTTCTCTGCAATGTCTTCAACAGTTAATGTGCCAGTAGGAATTGTATATTCTTGATCAATATATTTGCATCCTGAATCACCAATGGAAGCCATATGAAGTCTCATGAGACCTTGCCATGCTGAAAAGTTATTTCTGTTAAGCCTTGGAATTTATCTTTTGTAAGACATCCTGATCTTTAACTTAGGTCCTTGAAACCCTTCTTGCAAGCACCAAAAGCTCTGATACCAATTGTTGGAAATATAGATGCAGTAACTGAGAGGGGGGGTGAATCAGTTAACCACAAAAATATTACCACTAATCCCTTAAATATTTTAACAAATTATTTACTGTGCCACTCGGTAAATATACAGAGAAATGCTGAAACTTGATCCTTGAAGTGTGTAATAATTAAACTGTTATTAAGCATTCATCACTGATTAACTTACATGAATAAAGAAACTAACATGAACACAAGAGACGACAGATTTACCGTGGAAACCCAATATGGAAAAAACCACCAATGTAACTAGTTACTATTTTTCACTCTTCTGAAGTGATGCCCGGTTAGAAGCCAACTCGGTAAAAGGTTACAAAATACACTGTTAGGTGTGACCTTGTTAGAGGATTTAATCACCCTGTTAAGAGTGGTCTTGTAAGAGGTCTTGAAACAATTCAATAGAACTGTCACCTTGTTAGAGGATTTACAAAATGGTTGTTAAACCAACTCGGTTAAGAGATTTTGATATCACTGCTACAATTGTAAGAGAGTAACAATGAAATGACCTACAACTGAATTGTTGAATATAGATCTTTGTTCTGCTTCACTAGATCCTTACTGATCAAATAAATCTTTGCTGCTCTTCAAGGATATCTAACCATCCTTCAAAATTCGCACATACCTTTCTCCAAAATGATTTATGCATGTTGTATCTTTTATTCACCACTTGACCTTCTATATATATATGTCATTTTAATTAACATTTAGATTGTCAAGTCGGCACTAAAAATTATTATAACAATCGGCTTGGATAAACAAACTGTAACAACAAAATCTTTTGAAGGGCCGACCTTGCTCGGTAAACATTAATCCTGAAAAGATTTTCTTCAGTGACCGAGTGAACTCAGTAACCATAGAAAATTCTGCAACATCCTTCAGAGACCGAGAGAGCTCGGTAACCACTAATTTTCCTTCGATAACCGAGGAGGCTCGGTTAACACTGTTTCCCTGTCATGTTTCCTTTAGACACTTGAGAGAACTTGGTAGACACTAAAAACTGCCTAACTGACCGACTGAGCTCGGTAGACACTGAGAACCGCTTAGCTGACCGACTGAACTCGGTAGACACTGAGAATGATAATTGATATGACATTTGTGTGACATCAAAGACAACACATAGCTAATCCAATAATGTCCTTCAAACAATTGTATCCAACATATTATATCAGTTGTTGACTTTGCAGAGAACTATACATTGCAGCCCCAAAATAAGTTGCAAGCTCAATATTACAATTATATTCAAGTTTCTATTTTTGTGCACATAACATATAGACATTCCCCTGATAGTATTGAAGATGACCGGAAGATAATCAGAGAGTGCCATTTTTATATGAGCAATGATAGATCACACTCATCCAAGTTTGTCCAACATTGCTTTGAGAATTATTTTGAGTGGGTGCAAGAAAATAATATTGCTATGGATAGACATATCATTTGGTCAGATAACTACACATGTCAATTAAAAAATGCTCGTATGTTTTATTGGTTATGCAGAATGCATGTAGAGAGAGGTGTACCTCATATTTGGAGTTTTCTTTACGCCAGTCATGGAAAAGGGGAGCATGATGGAGCAGGTGCATGCGTAAAAAGAGCTCTAGTTAAGCAACAACTGAGGATTTCAGGTGTAAAACTCATTGATGCTTGTACTATTGCTGATTGGTGTACGTTAGCATTGTCACAGGGGGGACTCTTGACTCAACGGTATGCAGATACTTTTGGTTGGCTGAGTTGAGCACAATAGGAGATAGGTTGGATTGTCAAATTGTGAAAGATTCTTCAAAAATGCATTCATTTCGAAGCTCAGATGCTAGTACATGGACCATTTGGACATGAGAGTTGGCTTGTTATTGTTCGAGTTGTCTTCAGTGTGATTGTGATCAGTGTGAGTCAAGTGAGTGGGTTGATACATGGGTTCCACATTATCTTACTCCTTTATCTCTCACAGTCTCTGTAATAAATGATGACATGGATTGTTCACTTGACTATGACCATCTTTCAAATCTTCTACAGCCAAGACATGTTTTTGCATTGGTTGCACCAGAAGGGAATGATGAGAGATCAGATTACTAGTTAGCAAGTTGTGTACAAGGAAAGCAAAAACTTGCACAACTGACGACAGATGATGATATGTTCACATATCCAACAGGATCACATGTTGTTGCAGGAGCATGGTTGCACACATATATAATTAGAAATAATGGCATTCCTGCGTTTGAAGACTATGAGAAGCACAAAACTATTCTCATGTATTCACACCTTGTTATAGTAGCCAATGTTAAGTTGTTGAAACATCAAGGAAAACCAAAGACAAAGGAACTTTGGACTACTAGTACTACTGATCATGAAGCAATACTGAATACTCTCAAGCACAGAGATGACCCTTCAGGCACACTTCAGTAGGTAAGTTCAACTCAAGTTAGATATAGTTGTGTAATTTGCATATTTAGATGCCAAAAGGATACTTCTTATATTCTCTATTAATTTTTCTTCTGCCTTCTGAATACAGGGATTGGAGCGAAAATGACACTTATTTTTTATATATAGTTGTGTAATTTGCATATTTAGATGCCAAATTTTGTATATAAAACCAACAATTGAATGTAATGTGCATAGTTAGACGCCAAATTTTGTATATAAAAATAACAGTCGAATGTAATGTGCATATTTAGATGCCAAATTTTGTATATAAAAATAACAACAAAATGTAATGTGCATATTTAGATGCCAAATTTTGTATATAAAAAATTTGATACAAAATTTGATGCAAAATTTGAAATATAAAAGAGCCCATGGCGTTGATTTGCAAATATTAAAAGCCCACATTTGTATCGTCTTAATGCCATGTAAAGTGCAAAAAATGTTTCCTTACTATGAATGTTATATCCTTATATAATTTGTATTATCTTAATTTTGTGTCCTTACATTTCTATTGTCTTAATTCCATTACATTTATATCGTCAAATCATGTAATAGTTGGAGTCATTGAGTCAAAATTGGTCAAAACAGTCCAAAGTAAAATGATGATTCCCTGGGGTGGTACAGGAACACCCTTCTAAGGGCTCCCACAATTAAAAATTTTTTGTGCTTTGCTTTTGAATCAAGTCATGTAATTATAATAAGAGCCTCAGAGCTCAGTGTGTGTGTTAGGGTCCTAGTTTGGGCCCTAGGGTCACAGTCTTGTTATCCTTGTAATAGCTCAGGGACTCGGTGAATGTTATCATCCTAATGTAAACAGGTCTAAAAACAATGAGCATTGAGTTTATTTAGCACATGTGTGCATTGGAGGCGGCCTTGTGAAGGTCTAGAAGAGTGAAGAGAGCAAAAATGGTCAAGCAACAAAAGCTGCTCAAAAGTTTCTTAACAACTTTTCCCACAAAGGGTTAGAACCCTAACCAAGCGGCTAAAATCCCTAACCTAACTCATTCCCCAATGGAAAAGACCTTAAATGATTGGAAAAACCCTAATCTAGGGGTTGGATGTCAGATAGTATGGCTTTGAGGAGGAATTTTTAGACTGTGACTGTATTTTTGTATGCCAGACTGCAAAAATGGCATGAAGCTTGAGAGTTAATGAATAGAGTGTGAGAATTTGAGTATTGTGAATCTTCATTTGTGTATAAGCTTTCATTTTTGTGTGCTTAGATTAGTTTCTTTGCAAGTTTGTGTGTGTTTGTGTAAATAGTTTGAAGTTATCAGTCCACTATCCAGTTTGGACTGGTTTGTGAGATGGGCCTGTAGCTCCTATCCTCACCATGGAAACTCCAAGGAACCATGGGATATGGAAGTATAGACCCTGTGTTGTGTATATTATCAAGTAGGGCCCTGGGAATTTTGTGCAAGTATTTTTGAGACCAAGCCCTAGGCGAGCCTGGACTGTGCCCGACTAGGTAAGGTCATGTTTGCAGAGGCTATAGAGAGCAAGGGTGGATGTTGTAGACAGAATCCTTTGGAAGTTTCTGAGAAGGGGTAATGAAGTATTAATGGTGATAAGGAGGAGCTTCCACCAATCCAGACAAGGTGGTGAAACAATCAAACCAGTACTGTGACCCTGTCAAGCCTAAAAACACCTAGAAACCCTCATATTTGGTTAGGGCATTGTACGGACACTTGGGGTCCTAAAACCTTGAAAATATTTTAGAGCTAGGGGATTGAATAGGAGTCTCTTTGGAAGACTAACCAAGATTTTGTGAAGGTTGCAAGTCAAAGCCCTATAAATCCGGAATGGAGGCCTAATTGGGGCTCAATCCTTGTAGCCTTGTTTTGAGGGAAAATGAGGAGATCGGGTAACAAGCTAGATTTCCCAAGCCGTTGGAGTCACATGGAAGGGTGTAAAAACACCTTAGGATTTATCTTCATCCTTGCTAGAGCCTGAGAATCTCTGGAAGCAATGGAGCCCTTATAAGCTTATGTAAGGGTTTGAAGTCAAGTTGTGTGAAGGAGAGCTTAGGAGAAGGAGTGCTTGTTCTTTGTGGTTGGATTGGGTTGGGTTAGGGGATTCCACTTACAAGGGAAGTCCTAGAGACCACAGGGTGTGAGTAGAACACCTAGTGATCCAAGAAAGGGATCAAGGAGCATAGACTAGGCTAGTCTATCCCAATCTCCCTATCATGGGGTGAAGGGATAGTGTTCAAGGATTACATCCTGACACCGGATGGACTATACCATTAGCTTTGGTTGGGTAGGTAAACACTAGGAACAACCTCATTTTGACCACTGAGTCAGTAGAACGTTCCAGACCACGTCGGACCAAAGTGTCCCCAAGGTGCACTAAGCACGATTGGGTAGCGAACTTTCAAGGCTCGTAACTCAGACCTCATGTGAGGTATTAGAGATCTATGAGATGCTATAGAATGGCATTTTCGAGGCCTATAATAACCTCTCTCCATTTTGAGAGATTCAAATTTGTTTGAATTTGGAACACCAGTTTCGCTTGATGCCAAAGCTTGTAGTGAGGGCCAGTTGAAAGTTGCACAATGGATTATTTCCAAACCGTTCATCTTGGCATCGAATGGACTGCACCATTAGCTCTAGTTGGGAGGGTAAAAGCTAGGGACAACCACATTTTGACCACTAAGGCAGTAGAATGTTCCAGACCACGTTGGACCAAAGTGTCCCCAATGTGCACTAAGCATGAATGGGTAGCAAACTTTCAAGGCTCGTAACTCGGACCTTGTGAGAGGTATCGAAGATCCATGAGATGCTACAGGATAGTGTTTTCGAGACCTACAATAAACTCTCTCCATTTTGGGAGATTCAAATTTGTTTGAATTTGGCATGCCAATCTTGCTCGATGTCAAAACTTGCAGTGAAGGTCAGTTGAAAGGATTACTTCCAAATTGATCGTCCCGACACCGAATGGATTTTTCCATTAGCTCCAATTGGGCAGATAAATGCTAGGGACAACCTCATTTTGACCACTGAGTCAGTAGAACATTCTGGACCACACCGGACCAAAGTGTCACCAAGGTGCACTAAGCACGATTGGGTAGCGAACTTTCGAGGCTTGTAACTCAGACCCTGTGAGAGGTATCAGAGATCTATGAGATGCTACAGGATGACATTTCTGAGGCCTACAATAACCTCTCTCTATTTTGGGAGATTCAATTTTTTTTGAATTTGGCATGCCAGTCTCGCTCGATGCCAAAACTTGCAGTCAGGGTTAGTTGAAAGTTGCACCAATGGATTACTTCCAAACCGTTCGTCCCGACACCGAATGGACTGCGTCATTAGCTCCAATTGGGCATGTAAATGCTAGGGACAACCCTGTTTCGACCACTGAGTCAGTAGAATGTTCCAGACCACGCCGGACCAAAGTGTCCCCAAGGTGCACTAAGCATGATTGGGCAACGAACTTTCAAGGCTCGTAACTCAGACCCCGTGAGAGGTATCAGAGATTCGTGAGATGCTACAAGATAGCTTTTATGATGCCTACAATAACCTCTCTCCATTCTAGGAGATTCAAATTTATTTGAATTTGGCACGTCAGTCTCGCTCGATGCCAAAACTTGCAATGAGGGTCAATTGAAAGTTGCACCAATGGATTACTTCCAAACCGTTCATCCTGGCACCGAATGGACTGCACCATTAGCTCCAGTTGGGTGGGTAAATGCTAGGGACAATCCCATTTCAACCATTGAGTCAGTAGAACGTTCTGGACCACGCCCGACCAAAGTGTCCCCAAGGTGTATTAAGCAAGATTGGGCAGCAAACTTTCAAGGCTCGTAACTCAGACCTCGTGAGAGGTATCGGAGATCCGTGAGATGCTACAGGATGGAGTTTTTTAGGCCTATAATAACCTCTCTCTATTTTGAGAGATTCAAATTTGTTTGAATTTGACACGCTAGTCTCGCTCGATGCCAAAACTTGTAGCGAGGGTCAGTTGAAAGTTGCACTAATGGATTACTTCCAAACCATTCATCCCGACATCGAATGGACTGCGCCATTAGCTCTAGTTGGGCGGGTAAACACTAGGGACAACCCCATTTTGACGACTAAGTTAGTAGAATGTTCCTGACCACGTCGGACCAAAGTGTCCCCAAGGTGCACTAAGCACGATTGGTCAGCGAACTTTCGAGGCTCGTAACTCGGACCTCGTGAGAGGTATCAACGATTTGTGAGATGCTACAAGACCACATTTCTTAGGTTTTCCTAGTGTATTTGCAGGGGTACAGGCAAAGTATTGATATTTTGTCTAAAATACCAATTGTAACACCCTCTCCAATGATTATACTTGGACTCTTTGATTTGGACATTTTACATTATGATGAATAGAGCTATGTATTCACATTTATGTTTATAATATGCTTATCATATATTTAGACATACTCAGTTATGATTATTGTTTATTGTTTATGAAATTTAAAATCATTTATCTTGTATATACTTATGAAGATTTAAAGAGCTAACCCAAGGATTTGGAAGTTAACCGTTATATATATGTGATGCCTCATGCTTTATGTATATGTGATTGATGTGTTTTCATGACTTAGGACGAAGTCATAGTTATTCACTTAGTTGAGGTCCACACGATGTATCGATCCTGGTCATCTATTTGCAAATGCCTTATTGTATATATCTATGCACATGTATCTCTTCTCGGTGATGCAGGCTTGCAGGTACCGGGCATCGTCTCCACCTGGTCCCACAGGTTTGAGCGAGCCCTCAAAATCCTCGATCGTTGTTGTTGTTATGGAGATAACACCAAGGTTCTGCAAGAGGGAAATCCTACCTCTGACCCTTTTATGTCCCTTAGGTGGGGAGTTTCTGAGTCAGTCCTTGTACTAATGGTGGATTATTGTGTTATCTTAGTTTGTTTGATTATGTGGAGTGCGTTGCTTGTTTCTTGCATTTATAGAGTATGAGATTTTGTGTATGGTGCCTTTAATTTTGTATAATCTATCTTCTATTAGCAGTTGATTTCTATGAATTATTGTATATATATTGTATCATATAAGAGTATGATTTAGTATTTGATTAAATAATGCGTTTATAATATCAATGGTAGTAATATGTTTCATAATATTGATAATAATATGATTACAATATTAATAATAAAATGCTTGTTTTATAATACATATGATGGTATATGTACACCTAGGCATATGGGTGCACACGTATGCATATGGGTACATATATTTATAATTGTTTGTGAAATATAAATGATTGCATTTAAATTATATTTATATATATTTGTTTAATTATTGTATTAAAAGATAATAAATAATATTATCTATATGGAATAGAAATTAAATAAATAAATGGTAAACCTCTTTACTATAGCTTAGGTAACTAAGGTAATAGTAAATGTATTAGAGGTAATATTTACTAATGCTTTCCTTAAATAAAGGAGCCATAAATTACATTATTGGTAATATATTAATATATTAGTTTATAATCTCCTTTCCCGAGAATGGCTTATATTAATAATATATATTAAGCCTAAACTATTAACCAACTTTTGGTTGGATAGTTGCTTCGGTTGATTTTCCTGTGCAACTACTCCCTTAATTTTTGTATGGGAAGAATCCCTGTGAGAAGGGAATGGGGAGTTGGCTAGAAGGATTTCTCAAGAAGCTTTATTATAGTTTTAGGATATCATCTTGAGATTTTAGTTTGCTGGAGATATTTCTCAAAGAATTTTATTATAGTTTAGGAAGGATATCGCATTGAAAATCATAATATTTCCAAAGGAGGATTGAGTCTGCTTCTAGAAGGATTCTGAAGGAATATTTGGAGTTGGATAAAAGTAGTTCTCTGAGGAGGCTTCATAGTTGTCGTGGTGATGTGATATTGCATTCTAGGGGATCCATAACATTATGGAAAAATCTTGTATCTTCATTTTGGGAAGGAGTCTGGAGAAGTGCTTGAGGAAGGCTGAGACAGTTGGACCCATCTTCATCAATGGTTTCTCCGCAGGACACCAGGTAGGATCTATCTTGGGAGTTGATCATTCATTTGAGTGTTGCCTTGTTTGAATGCTAATATGTTTATCTACTCATTTTCTTATTTGAATCTGCAAGTTAGTGAATGGCTATGTTATTGTATTATGTCTGCATTATTGTGATATAACCTTAGGAGAGAGAGGATAATATTGCTTTAGTGTTGCATAAATAAGTATATATTTCCTATGTGTGTGGATGTTACTTTGTTATTTGCTTGTTGGATGAAGTCTGAGAACACCCTAGGATCCTTGTGACATCTTCTCATATGTCTCAGGGGTATGTAGGGACTTCCAGATCTTAGGAAAACTTCTATTTTCTTCACTAGTTGCATTCTAGCTTAGAGGCCCATTTTCTATTCCTAGATCTTGAGTAGGTTTAGGTGGCTGGTAAATTGAATCTAAGGGCCATTTTGCATGGAAACTGGGAGATCTCAAATGGGTCTTGCCTAGATTTGGCATGCGCAGTCCCTATAATGCCCAGTTTTACCTGCAAGTCGAACTTGACAGTCATTTTTCATAGTTTTTGGTAATCGATGTAGTATCCACCGAGGAAGATCGATGTAGTATCAACTGAAGAAGATCGGTGTAGTGTCAACTGAGGAAGATCGGTGTTGTATCGACCGAGCAAGTTAGTGCTGTATCAACTGAGGAAGCTCAGTGTAGTGTTAACCAAGGAAGATTGGTGTAGTATCGACCGAGCAAGTTAGTGTTGACCGAGCAAGTTAGTGTTAATCGAGCAAGTTAGTGTTGACCGAGCAAGTTAGTGTTAACCGAGTAAGGTAGTGTTAATCGAGCAAGTTAGTATTGATCGAGCAAGTTAGTGTTAATCGAGCAAGACAAGATTTATACAAGTATAACATTTAAGTATACTTTAAGATACTTTAAGTTATACTTGTATAAATAAATTAGGTACCTTCTGGGATGATTGAGATAGGTTTCAGCTTCATAGGAGTTAAGATGCAACTTCTAGAATTTGAGATTTCAGAAATTCAGACTTAGCCAAATTTCAGGCATAGAAGGTTTCCATAGATGTAGCATTGTGTTATGCATGCATAATTTTTGTATAAACCATATATGTTCATTACTTGATTTGATAAGGTTATATGGTGCATTTAGATGCTTGTATAAGGTTTAGGGTTAGAATTAGGGTTTAGGGTTGTTGGGTGGACTAGAACTACCCTAAGGCTTCCTAAACATTTCTAAACTTGTCTATTATTTGATACATGATCTCAAATGTCTCTAAGATATGTTTTACTTCATGTGTGATGTGTTTATGATGTGTGGGTTAAGGGTAGAAAACCTAAGGACACTCACTTATTTTGTTGTTTAGAGTTTCTACCCAGCCTGAGAGCGTTTAAGAAATGTTGGCAACTTGATCTTCTTTTTAGTTGCTATTTGGGGAAGATTACCCAACCCTAGGTATGGCCTAGTTGTTATCACTTCCTTGTGAACCTTGGTGTTTATCTCCTAGCACGAGGGAGTGGGCCTTTTGGTATCCACATGGTTGGGTGGTAAATATTTTATCAAGGTATCTTTTGCGGATGCAGTTCTTAAGGATTCATGCATGCATAGTGTTCTTGTTTCGAAGAATGAAGTATTTATCTTTCATGATGTAAAATTATTATTACCTCCCGAGAGGAGACGAATGTAATGTAATCATTAATGTATTTCAAAATGATGTATTTAGAGTGGGTAGAATTAGGAAAAGGGAAATGGGAAAATATGAGCTTTATGTAAATGATGTGAAAAGGTTTTTGTAAGGTTTCAAGTAAACTAGTTTGTTGATTAAGGAAAAGTTAGTGAATCAAATGTAATGAATTCCTACGTGTAATGATTCCTTATGTGTAATGTTTCAAATGTGTAGATGAATCTATTATGTAGTATTATCACTTTAAATGTTATATTATAGACAAAGGATGCTTAAGAATATAGATGGATTCAAATGTCAAATTGAAATGAAAAGTATTTTGTATTTTCCTTATAAATAATCTTCAATGCTTTGAGGTAGTTACTTAATGGATTTAAAATGAATAATTCTTGAAATAGAAGGGAACCTTAGGGGAGGAATCTAAGATAAACTATGCTTAAGTTTTGTTCAAGTAATTCGTTTTAAATATTCAAAATTTCTCATAAATCACTACTTAGGTTTTCTTATCTAAAGAGAATCTTTGTTCTGTTCCCTGGTTTCCTTGCAGGGCATGACACTAATACCTGAATTTGAGATATGTTTTGATATGGCCAAAAGGGTGTTTGATTATGTAATTAGGCCAGTTTGAAGTCTTTTAGCCATTGGAAGTAAAGGGTAAGTCTAGAAACCTTGAAACCACTTTAATAGATATCCTTATATACCTCAAATAACGAATTACACGTGTGAACACACGTAGCACATAAAGCGTACACATAAATTTTCTTAAGTCATGAAGCATACATGTAGCACATAGATTATAAAGCATACAACATGAATTCACTTAAGTCATGCACATAACCCATACACATGAATTTATGTTATGAATAATGTACTTGAATATACATGAATATACTTAAGGCATAAATTGTACACATGAGTACATACACACAAGCATATTTACATATTAACAATGAATAAATGAACACACAATTAACAAATTGGATCGAATATCAAGTTTCATATATATCAAAATGAACAATAATTTTGTACATATTTACATGTCAACATATCTAGATACAATGTGGCATACACCATCTCAAAATGTGTCATATGACATCTCAAAATAAGTTCAACTATAAATGTTTCTAGGACATCCTATTCTACTAGTGGATCATCAAAATGAAGCCTCTTTGAAGTACTCTTAGACTCTAATGGATCCTGCATTTAAACACAAAAGTGAAACCCCAAGTTAGATTAAAATTCAGAATCATAGTCAACAATAATAAATAAAATTTAAACTACAATTGAACTCTCATATACCTCGCCTCTCTGTCTCCTCTCGCGGATAGGAGACCTAATATATGTCCTTGGTAGCGCAGGAATAGTGCCACCAATGTCGACTCCCACCTGTATATGTTTGCGAACATGAGATTGATCTATGAGTTATACTATTTAATGTTAAAAACTTGGTGGCAAATATATGTTTTAAAAATAACTAAAGTAACATTAAAACTTACCTGTGTTGAACTTTCTTCAGGGATTGTTGGCTAAGTCATCAACAATACAAACCCTTGGCGTTCTGGCTCCCTCAAACTAAGAGTGACCTATAAAAGTCAAACAGATACTTCATACTATCATAACTTGACCATATTATATATACTTGATAGTAAAATACACAAAAATAACTTTAAAAATGTACGTATTGTGGGGCTATCACTGCGAATGGATATGCATGTGACTCTATCGTGACGATAGGTTCTCACGACATCATCATATGCCACTCTCTGTCAAATAAACCATGTAAATTAAAAATGAGTACGCACAATTGACAAGTATACATGTATGCATAAACAAACTAAATTACTTAATTACATTTCCTTTATCAACGACTGACACCTGCACCCCCTCACATTGCCCCCTGGTGGCGACTGGTGACACTTGCATCAGTATGTAAAAGATGATCATAAAAATTAGAAAACAATGTACATATACCATTATCATAATTTAAAAGGAAATCAATAAGTACATTAAAATATTTGTACCGTGGAAGTGTCAAGACCAAATGATATGGCCGAAAGCGTGGACCCCTCCACCTGTGCCATCTCCTCCTCTGTCATCAACTGAACATAAATGTAACACATAAAAAGACATTGGTGGGAAATTATTATAAGGAAATTCTACTACAAATATGAACAAAACAATTTAAATACAATGTAAAAAGTGAACGATTTACCCTTACCATAACAATGGGAGTCCATGGCTCTGTAGGCTCCTGATGCACATCTCCATGAGTTGCTTCAGTGCCTATAGTGTGTTGTGTAGAATCGTCCCCATTGAAGCCAAAATTATATGTATCACTATTAGTCAGGTGACCAAAGCACAGATTCTTGCATATAATGAAAGTGTGGGCCACACAAACATGTGAGCTCGTGGAGGATGTGGAAGCACCAGAAGCATCAAGACGAGGAGGAAACAATGTTGTGCTCTGCGTAACCAGCAGATCACTCAAGGTGTGAATGGCTCGAATAGTCTGTGAGCTGGCCTCAACAATAATGTCTGGATGCTGCACTATGGGAGGTGGTGAAATCTCAGGAGGGGGGAACATATGTGCGGGATTTCACCCGTTGTGCCCATGGCCTGTCTTGCAGAGCGCCTAAACCTACACCCTGGTTCGGTCTCATACTCCAATAATTCACCTTGTGACCGAGCACAAATTCAACATACAATTTTCTAATAAAATAAAATGGGACATCCAAATTGTTGTGAGGTGGTTTATCAAAAAATCATCCACCAACAGTCCCAAAAGTTGTCACGTATTGCACTATTTGTGCACCATTTAATTGACAACTTGGTTTTTTTAAGGTCTACTTTTAGATTGGTTTTAGGATCCACAAAAAGATTAGCTATGTCATGTTTTGTTATATTTAAGTTCATGACTTGATCATAATCAAGTCCATCATCAAACTGGGCGTGCATGGAATCGCGCCAAAGAAGTGCAGCACTATGTTCCTGTGTAAGTTTCTCTGTGTGTTCAATAATTGAGTTCAATGTTGTAAACATGGGGCGCAATGTGGAGATATTGGCATATGTGGTTTGAAATCCTCTAAGTTCATTTAGATTATCTCCTATTAGATCTTCTAAATGGCAAGGGTTTGTGATAGGTACGTCTTTTGGAGGTGGGGGATTGTTGGGAGGTGGTTCTAGATTGTTTGCGAGATCATTAGGAGGGTTTTCTGATTCCATGTTTGATAACAATGAAAAAACAAATCAATAATTACAATAAATTTTAAAAAACAATACAAAAACTCATTGCTACCCTAATTTTTATATAAAAAACTATATATTTCTATTTAAAAATAATTAAAACAATAAAAATTAGAAGCTTTCACTTACCTGGCAATTTAGGAAAAATCGAATAGGGGATCTGGGAGCTAATATCCGATAGCCCTAGCTGCATTCACATTTTTACAATGAAAAAATGTTGAACGTGACTAGGTACAGAGATATATAACTACTGGCAAATATTAGATATCCGATAATATCAGATATCCAATTAGCCCTTTAGTTTTGGCTTTTGGCTTGGCCAGGTGTATTGACACCCAGGCCTACTAAAAAGTCAACAAATCTATTTGTGCGCTTTTGGACAAGTGAAAATAGGTTTTTTTCACATCGCCACTTTTTGGCATACCATGATCCTGCACGTACCCTGAAAATCTTTGTAAGTTGGTCATCAATCCAAATGAGTTGTTCATGCACTCTACTCAACATGATCTTAAACCATTTTTCTTTGTCAAACTCAAACAATTCCACCATTTTCATCACACTAAGGTTCTTATGATGAGATAACTCATCCTTCCATTTTTCATCCTCTTTGATCATATCCTTTATTTCCTTATATATTTCAAAGTCTCCTAGAGACTCATGTACTTACAATGGATGTAAGCCCTAATATCCTCTACATGTATCTAACTTTGTAGGACATTTGAGAACACGTGCCTTCAAGTTTGTCCTAAGTGGATTTGTAAGGATGTCTCTTAAGTATCTTGGTCCCTCACTTACATCAAATATATCAAAGGTGTATCCATATTCACAAGCTCGCAAGTAAGATAAATACCTTTTTCTGATAAATCTGTGAGTTTGTGCTTCAATCAGTCGCAAATGCCCTAGCTTCCTTGGTCTTCTTGCTCAAAAATCTTCTCTTCGAATAGTGATTAGATCTATTCTTTTCATTACCCTTATACTTCGTTGTCAAAAGAAATGACACAGTTCCCAGTGAACTCATCTTTGCAATGATATAGTCGACCATCAATCTAGAGATCACATGATATAGGTTGTAAAGCTATGCGATCATAGATACATATTCTATAACATTCATACTCAGTAGCATCTACTGACTCTCCCTAAACTTTTTCCTCACTCGGTTCCTTCACTTTCCATACCTTACCACTATCAATATCTCATGCTTTCTTGAAATGACTATTGAATTCATCCATGTATCGTGCAAGACTCTTACCAGTATCACCAAAAATTTTCCTCAGAAAAATAGGAGGTGGTCCACTTCTGTTCTCAATTCTATTATACCTACAAAACTTTGATATGTGTCCTGGATTATTGCATTTGTAACATGTAGGAGGTGATATTTTCTAACTTACTTGCAACTTATAGTACTTTGTTACATGTGTCCAAAGTTATTGCATTTATAACAAGTCATCTTGGTTGTTCCTTTTTTACTAATATAATCTTGCTTAGTTCTAGATTGATCAGGATTCCTACATTATGCCTGCTTGTGTCCATATGCATAGCAATTAGAAAAATAACCAGTAAAGGGCTTGTAAGATGCTTTACCTCTGTAATATCTTTTCATGTGCTCTATTTTGTTGCATCCAAAACATCTACCTTTGAAAGATCTGATCTATTTTCGAGGTTCATCATGAGTAGGTCTTTCTATCTTTTCTTTAGATCTGTTTTCTTGAGTTATAGAACATTCAACTTCATCAAAGCCAACTCATGTCTCGTATCCCTAAGGTTTCTATATTTTTCTCTGATCATCAATCTTTTCACTACTCATATGAAGTTTTTCAATGTGTTTCTTAGCCTCAATAAGTTCTCCTTTAATGATGTGATTTCATTTCTCCAATTCCTAATATTTGTTCTTGTAATCATCAAGTTCAAGCTTCTTTGTTTTCATCTGATCATTAGCACTCCTTAAGCTTTCTTCAATTATGATTCATTCATCTTTCTCCTATTGAATTTCTTTAGCCATATCATTAGAAGTATTTTCATGATCCTTCTTTAATGCTTCATTCTTTAGTTCAAGCTGCTTGATCTGATCTGATGAATCATTATTTGAATCATCTTTTATCTTTTCCATAAGATCTTGCCTTTGGTTCCTAGAAAGTTCAAGTTGTTCTTTCAATTTCTTGATGAAACCCTCTGCTCTTCTTAATTTAAATTTCACATCTCCATTTTCAGCTTTCTCTTTATCCAAGTCTTTAAGTGCTACTTTAAAGTTCTCTTCAAAACTTTCAAAATCCATCTCGATCCCCCTTAAGCTATTAAGATATCTCTCCAAGGGCATAAAGCTCTTATACCAATTGTTAGGATTAAGTAATAATAAGAGGGGGGTGAATCAGTATTATAGCACTTTCTATTTGAATTTAGCAACTTCCAACTTAACCAAATAATTACTAAAATGAAAAGAACATAAACACAAAATATACAACTCATAACACCATGATTTTGTTCTTGAAGAAACCTTGTTAAGGGAAAACCCCAATGGGGATGGTACCCACAAATATGTAGTAAAAGTATTGTGTCCTTGTTAGGAGCTTATTATTACATTAGCATATTTCCTTGTTAAAGGAATACAAAAACCCTGCTAGGGGTGTATAATGAGCATACTGCTTACAATCATAAATCTGTCTTTGTTATAATGATTTATCAAAATTAACTTATAAAAGAATTGTTTATGCTTAAGTAGTCCCAATTGTAGCTTGCATCACTCTCTGTCATATCATAATGCATCGACGTCTTTTATAACATAACATACTTTTTTCACTTCTCAAAACTTCTTCATATATATGCTCGATTCCTCAATCAGTCAGCTCACAAATGCATCACAAATCGTGACCAACTCTTATCCAAATATCAAATACAAATTTGACAATCATACTTTACCAAAATTAGGGTAGGACCCAATCCAAATCCAACTTAGCATGTCTAGATTCCACGTTATACTCCCTCAATCATCACAATCATTCAACTGTTCTATATAGCTGCTTCAATGTCATCGCATGCATTCAACTACTTGAAATTCGCATCTCTAAACTCCAAAACACAAGCAACCTTAACTAAAGGTCTACCACATTCTAAAATCCCTTTCTCTAAGTTTGCAAGACTTAGTTTATCATATGGAGTGCTCACTTCTCAAAACTATACTCCTGTACCTAGTAAAATGCTTCCTGGACTTAGTCATTTTTCCAACACCTTATCACCAAAACTGTGTTTTACTCCAAGCGACCATATATAACTGTAATGTTTCCATAAATGACAACCTTGAAGGGCTCACTTGCCAACAACGCTTTGGCATATTCCATGATTAACAAGATTAAACCCCCATGCAAAACCAACTTGGCGGGGTTTTTATTATGTTCCCTTTAACTAATTGATGGATGGACAATAACAAATAAAAAAGAAAAAATGCATTTCCCATGCCTAAAATGATTTGATATCATGGAATGGTAGCTAAAAAGACTAGTATATTTACAGTCCAGGATTATGTACCTTATAATCACCTCGACGACATCCAGCCATGGATCCTTGAGAGAAACTATGGCATAAGCACCATCAATCACCTTCTTAACCTTCTCCCTCTCACTCAATAGAAACAATGCATCCATGGATTCGCTGACATTCTTTTTATCCATCTTAAATTTTCTCCCATTAATGATAGTGTTTGAGACTTTGACAACAAATTCCTCATTTATCTCTAATTCTAGCTCGTAGACACTCAAAGTGTCATCCTTCCAGCTAGAAACAAAGGCATCTGGCACTTGGGTATCATCCCCATGGAGGGTTTTAATGTAGCCAAATAAAACCCTAGTCGAAATTGTAGACCAAACAACCTCCTCATTTTTCCACTTATCTTACACTATCAACTCCAATCTGTTGCGTTCAACACCCATGGTGAAATCACAGAAACATCCCACAATACCACTACATAAGAAACAAAAAAAATATAGATAAAAACTTGCAGTCTACTCCAGTTATTGCAATTAAATGAGGTCACCCTACAGACACCTATTCATATGCAGGGGCCATCATTTCCAAGGCACTAGGAGAAAACACTATGAAACATCATTACTAAGAAGCATCTGGATCTCTGATAGGATATCGTCATGTATTTACCATATAGTGGCATGATGAAATTAACACCCCAATTTGCCATCTTGTCCACAACTTGATTTCCCTCACAGTAAATATGGGAAATAAAATGGGCTACAAAGCTATTTAGAATTTTAATACAATCCTCAATGATATTTTTGTCATCTAGCTAGGGAGATAAACCCTTCAAACATTTAATAATGTCCATTGAGTCACATTCGAGACATAACTTATTTAAACCTTTGCCCTTAGCCATCCTCAAATAAATGTCGCTGATGTATGCCTTAGCATAGTTGTTAGTCTGGGTATCCAAAGGGACGACCACTACCAAGACAAACTTGCCATTGTGTTCGCAAACCACTCCCCCACTTCTTGTAGGTCCAGGATTACCTTTCCCTGCCCCATCTATATTGGCCTTGACCTAGTTCACCAGGGAGGAGTAGACCAAGCAACACCAAGCCTTGGCGACATCACTTTGAAGACGGGGATAGAAAGATCCCTATGAATTCTCCACCTTCTGGCGATTTCCAAATCAATATTTTTTATTCTTAGGGGTAGACCTTTGGCTTTAAAGTTTGAGAAAGCCACCTCAAAATTCTCCTTAATAGAACCTTGAATCTTACAGGCCACAACCTTAGTCAAACACATAGTATATCTAAAAATTTGGTTATTTCTTTCTTTCCAAATCCCCCAAGAAATGTGTGGCATCATTAAGTACTAGAGAACAGTTAGGGAATGATTATTCACATGTGGCTTCCACCGAATCCAACATTCAACAAAAGAATTAAGAAAAACCCAATCCACTCACCATAGGTTGAGGAACAAAGACCAAACCTCTCTAGAAAAAGAGCACCCAAGTAGGATACAAAAAGTGTCCTCAGCATCATTCATGCAAAGAGAAAAATAATTTGAAATATAGAAACCTCTTTTGCAAAGATTATCAATGGTCATGATTTGTTCTGCACTTGAATCCAAAAGAAAATATTCACCTTGGGAATAACTATTAAAGGATTCCAAACCAAGGCCTAGAATGGTTGAGGGAAGAGGATTGATTTTCTATTGAAAGGCATTTGAAATTGAGAACTTACCATCTGACGAAGATTTCTAGATCATAGAGATTTTTAAATTTATTTCTAATATCTGACGAAGATTTCTAGATCATAGAGATTTTTAAATTTATTTCTAATATCTGACGAAGATTTCTAGATCATAGAGTTTTTAAAATTCATTTCTAACTTAAAAACCTATACTACTGAAACTACAATTAAAAAAATTGTGTGGTTTGGATATGAATTGATTTTTTATTTGTCTATGTATCAAACAATTATGATATTTAATAAATTCAAGAAAAAATATATGTTTTTCACCAACTCCATATTGAAGGTATAGAAGTTATGTCTAACATAAAATGATCAATTGATTTAGATGACATGTTTTTAATATATTTATTATATATTAATTTTATTTAGAATTTATTGAGGATTAAAAGGTTTAGAAGTTATAGTGATAATTTTTATTAATTATATAAATGATTATATAGGTTAAGAGATTAGTTTGTAGTTCTAGTGTTCTTACATAATTTGACACAAAATTATTTATTACTATAATAATATTTAGAATATGTTGTGATTATTAATCTCATATTTTAAAATTAATAATGCAAGATATTTTAATTTATATTCTCTTTAAATTATTAAGTTTTCCCTCTGAATAAGTTTAGTATTTTCAAGGGTAAAATGTCAATAAACAATAGCTACACAAAAAATAAAATAAATCTTTTATTATCATTTAAAAAATTAAAATAGTTATCGTAGCCATTAATATTCATATTTTCTTACTTTTTGGTCATAATTTAGTTTCCTCTTTCCATTCTTGACATAGACAATATGATAGCCCTGCATCTATCCATCTATAAAAATGAAAAATCATTAATCAATAACATAAATTGAATATTAAACTGACCAATAATAAATAATTAAAATATTTTTTTAAAAAAAAACCTTCAGCAATATGTCCATTGAAATTATCCTCTATTAAATAGAAAGGTAGGAACTCTTCTACTACTATAATCTAACTAAACTAAAACTAGACAAATAGAAATGAAATTATAAATCAAGTGAGTGCCAATGGTCACTCTAACTAAACTAAAACTAGACAAATAGAGATGAAATTATATATCAAGGGAATGCTAATGATCGCTCTATATTACTATCTCTAACTTAAACTGCCAGTTAGTTGGAGTATGCTTTCTAATGAAAATAGACAACAAAATAGAAATTACACCATTACAATTATCAAAACTGTTTTATGAAAACCCCTTAGCCTCTTGCGAATTCCATTATATCATTCCCGATTACGTGTTCAAATCATTATTACAATTTCATTTTCATCAAAAAAAATCAAAGACTTTTGATTGTTTCAAAGTTGTGTACAATTATCGTCCACTCGAACGGATATCTAAGCATTTTTTCGGCCCAAAAGAGTTAAACTGATAGGCGTAGAATGTCTCAAAAGTTTGAGTGGCAAATGTAACAAAATATACTTTTAATTCAATTTTATTTTCATCAAACATGGCTTTTGTTCACTTTGATAGAACGGGTCTCTTCCACTAGGATTGATATCTTTAGTCATACGTTTGTTCTATCTTAAAAGTCGGAGTGGGAATAATATCAATAGCTATCCATAGCTATCTGTCGATATCAAATAAAATTGCAGATGAGATGTTATGGAATCTTGTATTGTTTTGTCAATCCATGCCGTGTTGTAGTTGAATACGCTTCAAGAACAATACAATGCAAAATAGCTAACAATCAAACAGGAGTACTTTTCTGGGGTATTTTACTGTTTTTCAACGCTCTGGTAAAATCTACTAAGTTTATTCGATAGTTGAAATTATTGGCTGAAGAAAAAACTTTCAATCCATTTATGTTAGGTCGACGACTCATTTTCAGCCGCATGGTTTCTCTATTCAAATTGGAAAACTTCTTGATTTCATATTATAAAAGGCAAGGCAATATTTAAGAGATATACAAGTACTCTCGTTATCAGTAGCTCGAAATAAACAAATAAAAATAGGGCACTTTCTTATAGCACAAATTTAGAAATGTATTTAAAAAATAGGACAAAATGTGGTTTTCTTACTTTAAATTAAACTTCAGTTTTATAAAAAAAAAAAAATATACTCAAAAGCTGACTTTTAATCATTTAGTGTTGAAACATAATCAAACTTTACATAGTAATTAGTTCAAAATTGTTAATAGTGAAACATTTTATGTCTAAAGCTTACGTAAAATATTTTAACTCTTAAATTATATCATCAACCTTCTACCTTTTCTATTTCAATCCAACACTCATTAGATTGTTAAGTTTGTTAGCAAACATATCAATAAGTGCAAGCAAAGGAGTTTCAATAACCATAACATCATATATTATGTGAAAACCCTAAAATGGAAAAAAAATATGGAGAGCAACCTGCTTGGATCTAGTGTCAATGAAAACTAATGATTACAGTTAATTAAGAATTCACTAATCTTTAGGAGGCTATTCTCCCCTAATCAATATGTCAATTAGGGAATTAACCCAATACGAATTGGAAGGCTACAAATCAAGAGGCATCAACTTCATATAAATTGGGAGGCAACAACTTCACAGCTGAAAATAAGACATACCTTTGTCCCAGAGAAAATTTGAAGAATGACATAATATACCTTGTACTTCTACTTTATCAATTACCAACCTCTAGCTCATTCACTTTTCTCTACAACTCCCTCTTCACTTCTACATCAAAAGATGGAACATGTTCAACTCAAAGTCTCTTTTTGTTACTGGTAATAGCTCTATTATGTTAACATCTCATTTTCTTCATTCAAATCAAAAGAGTGATTTCTTGTATTATGTTATTGGTAAAAAAAAATTAAAACCTTCCTTGAATACTTCTAAGCATACTTTTATCTTCCAGAAAATATTGCCCTCAAAAATCAACCGCAAGACTTGAGTCACCATTGCTAGTTTGGTTTAAATTAGCTTCTAGTTAAATTTTATCCTCCAACAAAGTCTTAATGAGGTTTTGTAGGTTGGAGTTCCCACCTTCTAACTTATAGCATATGCATCTTGTCATTTACAAGTCAATATAATTAGCCAAATAATTAGAATGATTAGTATGATTATGATTCATACTCTTGCCAAATATTTTGTTATATAGAGTTGAAAATGATGCACTTAAAATTGAAGAAAATGGTAGATTTTACAAGAGAATCTTTTATGATTGATCATACTTTCAATCCTTTTAGCATTTATTCTAGAGGATTTTGAATGGTCTTCATGACTTATATTTATGCAGTCAACGAACTTCATTTCAGAATATCAAAACTTTTGAAATTTGAATACTAGTTGTTTATCAAACCTTTCTTACTACCACACTTAAGTTGTATGTTACTTGTTAATTTTGAGCTCCTTCCACACGAACTAACTATGTGTGAAGTACTTGAGATTTTGAATAGGATATCCTTTCATCAACTCTTTTTTGCTACGTATAATAATGAACTTGGGGAATTCCTTCCACAAGATACTCACGTTAATGATTTTTATATAGTCATGTTATATTCTACATATAGGATTCAACACCACAGATATCCCACTCTGTCATATGCACAAATGATTCCATTATTCGTGCAATTTGACTGTTATATATATTTATTTTTAAGTTTGAGGATAGTGTGAGATCAACACCTTATGGTTAATAGTCGATGAGTCAAGTGCAATCAGAGTGCATGGGAACGGGAAGGTAAGTCTAACATTTGGTCCTATATGAAAAACAAATGTATTACTAGTAATAAAACATGATGATAATTTCTTTCGAATGGTTTCATAAAAATAAAAATAAAACTGGTTTCAATCTTCTAAACAAAAATATACATTTCTATGCAAGTACAATATTTTTGTCACGGACGAAAACCATACATATCACTAGTCATAAATGTGAACATCATCAATAGAAAATCAAAGAGATTGGTGTGCTTGTTGTGGACATGGTGGTACACTCCATGGTTCTTGCACTTGACTACTTTAAAGGAATTTACGAACTTATTTCTTTCTTCAAGATTATCTCACACCTTCTTATTCGGACGATCATTCAATCTGCCCTAGATATAAGTTCAAGCTTTTGGTGGTTAGATTGCAATTTTATCGAGGTAGAGGAGGAATTTTGAAATGAATACATCCTTCTTTTTTCTAGTTTCCTTCAATATGAATAAAGTTCAATAGTTTGTCATTTTCTAAATTTAAAAAAGAAAAATAAAAGACAAAAATGAAACATGAAGGTAATATTTTCTCAATGGTTCTATGAAAATGAAATTGCATTAATAAAAATTAGCAATCACAGCTTGGTAAAGCAACACATCTAGGAAGACAAAGTGCTAAGATGGATGGAGGGTGATGTTAGGTGGACAACATGGTTTGATAGGAAGTATAATGATCAAAATTAGTAGTTTAGATATATATTCATGCTTCAGTTTTTGTATATCAGATCATGTATGTTATTTTGGTCTGTATATATTAAGCAGCTGTACAATTTAAGACAACACAGACATGACTTTATGATGTGTAATATGTTAAATTACAAGTAATAGAAAAAATCACATCTTCATATGCAATAGGTATGCAAGTACCTGAAAACCAGTAATTATTTAATATTGTTTTGTTCAGTTATATCATGGATTTTTCTATTTATGTAGAAAGAGTAACATTGTATTGGTCAAATTTATGCACAATCTCTTCAAGTTTGATATGTTTCACTTATAAACTTTGCTTAAAATCAACAATAATTTTGTTAGAATTTCTAAAGCTCTAAAGAGAATGTGTATTAAGAAGTTGCCTATATCAGCTTTTTTGAACATATTAATAAAGAGCAAAGAACTCAAGTCTTCACACTGGTGTCACCATATTGAAGCAAACTTCTAACTGGTTGTCATCAATCATTCAACCCGAGATTTTTGGTCTACTATTAGAAATGGATCAATCACTAACCTAGAATCTGATATTGCTTGGGTTACTTCAATAATGATATCTACGATGTCTTCTACATAGGTATTTCTAAATATAAATATACTAGTAATTACAACTTTTAAAAACCATTATTATCTAGGCGCAGAATCACTTGATATGCCAGGATGTTAATCAACAGTATCGTTGTCCACGTCTTATACCTGATCTACCTGTGCTCGCAAAGATCTCGCAATTTGTGGTGCAGGAGCCTCCATCTTCCCTTCTAATATCTTCACCACTTCACCCATGCTCGGCCTCTGATTCTCATCGTCTTGAATGCACAGTGCCCCAACCACAGCGGCTCTTCTCACCTCTTCGATATTCGCCTCACTTGCTATCCTTGCATCCACAAGGCCCATTATGTTTCCCCTTTGAACTTGACATGAAGCCCAGGTAGGAAAGTACAACCTGCTCTCCTCCCCCTTCAAGTCTAGATTTCTACGACCTGATATAATTTCCAGCAATGTCATGCCAAAACTGTACACGTCCACCTTGGAAGTGATAGGAAGTCCCGATATCCAATCCGGGGCCAAGTAACCTCGAGTTCCTCTTGTGGTCGTCAAAACACGGCTGAAATCTCTGCCCACCAACTTTGCCAAGCCAAAATCAGCTATCTGCGGGCAGAAGTTGTCGTCCAGAAGAATGTTTTCAGGCTTAATATCGCAGTGAATGATTTGCTCCCTGCATTCGTCATGGAGATAAACTAATCCTCGTGCTGTCCCCAGTGCGATCTCAAACCGGGTCTTCCAATCCAACACCTTCTCTGCTTCTTCCTCTTCACAGAAGAGAGAGGAGTTTAGAGAGCCATTTGGCATGTAAGCATACACAAGTAGCCTTCTAGACCCTTCCACGCAGAATCCAAAAAGCCTTACCAAATTCACATGTTGAATTGTCCCGATGGTATTTATTTCTGCACGGAATTGTTTTTCTGCTCTTGCAGAACCCTCTAATCTCTTAACCGCCACAAGCGTGCTGTCCAACAGAGTTCCTTTGAACACAGAGCCGAATGCGCCACTTCCCAGTTTATGCTTGAAATTTTCGGTTGCAATTCGCAGCTCTTTGTAAGTGAATGTTTTGAGCATTATTGGCACGTCCTCTTCTGCGCTTTTCTTCCGCTGTCTTCGACGTTTCCTCAAAATAATTGTGGCCAGGAGGAGAGATAAAACAACACAGCAAGCCGCAACAGAAGGAAGTAAAATGTAAAATGCAGGGGCTTTCCTGCTTCTTTCTGGTGCCGATTGTGGCAACTCGGAAGCAGCCAGCCTAATGAAGATGGATTTGCTGTCAGATGAAACACGCATTTTGAATAAATCCCCAAACCAGAGTGTACAGACTGGTATTTCAGAAATAACGAAAGCAAAAGCTGTACAGGAGCAATTGTTGAGACAAGCACTCCTGCAGGCTTGCATTGTTGGCTCATTTTTGTACGAGACAGCTTCTTCTTGGGTCAAGTTTCGGTTCTTGGATTCCAAGAAGATGTCGGTGGTGCCCTCTGTGACAGAGCATTGCAGGGGTGTTCGCCGAACACACCCACTTGACCACCAACTTTGAGTGTCACGCTTGGGCGTGAAACCCTCAACACAACTACACACATCATTCGCATTGCACAATCCATTTGCCCCGCACAAGTCATACACACTGCATTGACCTCTGTGCATCGACCACGGCTGAGTCCAAGTCTCATCATCCATCCAGTCGCTTAACTTTAATTCACCCTTCTCATCCACCAGGATCCGCCCTGTCAGGGTATGTTCTTGCCGGAATACTTTAAAATTGAAGTATATTCTTGAAGGAGAAAGCCTCACACAGGACATTTCGAATCTATTAGGGTCATACGTCTCCGGAACGTTGACAAAACTATTCCCAGTCCACTCTCCACTGGACCAATATGGAACACTGTTGTTATAAACCATCAGCATTTGCGTCTTTCCTGGAGACATGTCCATTCGTAGAGAGAAAGGCCCAGTTGCAGGATCCACAGAAGTCTTCCATGAAGTTAGTTTCATCCCTTTCCACAGCTTCATTCCAGGTAACCATGTATCTGTTGGATGCGCTAAGCTCTCCCAAACAATCTCAGACTCGTTCTGGCCGTGACCCACCATAATCAAGTTACCAGCGTCTGTAATCATTGCCCTCGATCCTTTTACACCAAGATCAGTTGACCACACTGACCGGCCCTTTCCATCAAACACTCTGAGACTACCGTCACTTGAAAACTTAAGAACGGCGGGGATGCTTGTGACAGGATTATCTCTGTTCGCAACCCAAACTATAACCTTCGGAGACATTCGCGCGTACCAGACACCAATGTACCAATTACTCCTTCCTTTTGGATTGAAAAATCCCAATTCAAACGTCCCATTCTTTGATATTATGGTCTGATTTCCAGCGAGCGAATCTCCCAGTAGAAGCGAATCTCCATCATCTAGTGCTAATGAACTGCAATTATTCACTGCAATAAACATAGCAACTGCTAGGACCAAACATTTCATCGCCATCTCGATAACCATAGCATCTGTATTTCGATTTTTGTAATTTAAATAGAAACCGAACATGCTACGGAATGAACGAACTTGGCCCAAGTAGTGCCGTGGATTCCACGGTAATGCGTTGTGAACCTCTTTGAGAATTTCCTAAATTGACATGTCCCACTCGGTCATACGCAATTGATCCCGTCATAAACGCAAATTGACTGTTATAAGTTAGCTCTCAGTTGAGTCAAGAGTCAAGTGCATCCGGAACGTGTGGGTAACGTAAAATATATAAAGGAAGTTAGAAAAAGTTTGGAAAAAAAAACTAAGTATTTACTGTTATAAGTTAGTTTTCAGTTGAGTCAATCGAGTAAAGAGTCAAGGGCATCCGGAACGTGTGGGTAACGTAAAATATATAAAGGAAGTCAGAAGAAGTTTGAAAAACAAACGAAGTGTCCCTTGGTAAGACGTAAAATATATAAAGGAAGTCAGAAAAAGTTTGAAAAAAAAACTCCCTTGGTAAGATCAATCAGAAGTTAGAAAAAGTTTGAAAAACGAAAAAATTTGAAAAAAAAATTAAGTGTCCCCTTTGGTAAGATATACATTTTAGTTGTCAATCATTTTGTCGGGATAAAAAAAAAATATTCCCACTAATAAAACACATGAATACAAGTTCTTTTGAATGGCTCCATGGAAATCAAAATGAAATTAACTTTTATCTTCTAATCAAAGATATTCCGTTTCTTAAGTCCACTATTTCTATTTTGGACGAAAGCGTGACATCATTAACCATCACAATAGGGTGGAATGGGTACGCAGAAGAGATATTGAAGGTCAATTAGGACAAAAAAGTAGGTCTATTTTTTGCATACAATACCATAACCTAAACTGTAAAAACAATGCTAAACTTAATCACAACATAAACCTAAACCATTATCCTTACTCAAAACACTTTGACCATAAAACTAAACATATTCATAAATGTAACCTTAACTTTAACCCTAATCAAAATCCTAAACCTAACCATAATACTAACCATGATGTAGCTACTTACACTAACCATAATTGTAACCCTAAACCCTATTCACATCCCTAACACCAACCCTAACTTTATCCCACCTTAACCAAATATTAAACCCTAATCCTAAACAAGATGATATCTCAAACTCTAAAACCAATCCTAACTAACCATGGTGTGTGTGTCTGGGTCTATGTTTCTAATCATTTCATTAGTTATTGATACCCCCACTCTCCCTCCCTCCCTCCCTCCCTCCATCTTTCCTTAGTTATTGTGTGTGTGTGTTTCTTATCATTTTCTTATCCTTTGCTTGAATGTGGCTCATAATTGGATGAAATCTTGTGTCATTCAAGAAGAAGGGGAGATAATGACATATTTGTGCAACCCTGTGGGACCAAAAACAAAGGAAGGCGGTTAAGGGTGTTGGGAGTTCATTGAGGTTCAATACCGGTGGACAGGTTATTGTAGAGGGGCCTAACATGACCCTGTAGGTTCAATCAGATTGAGTGTAGGTTCAATAGTTTGCAAGAAACAATCTATCAAAGTTCACCAGTTTTTTATACTTTTGGTACACAAGGGACATCGTCGATAGGGTATACCGCTGAGTGTTACAGCATGCCAAGAGGAAAAGTGACTCTGAGTTTTATAAAATTGCCTAACTTAATCTAATTGTTTCTGTGCAAAATTGACTCTGAGCCTTAAAAAATAGAGACAGGTTATTGTAGAGGGGCCTAACATGAACCTGTAGGTTCATTCAAACTGTGTGTAGGTTCCATAGTTCGCAAGAAACAATCCATCAAAGTTCAACGGTTTTTTGTACTTTTGGTACACAAGGGACATCATCGATAGGGTATACCGCTAAGTATTACAGCATGACAACAAGAAAAGTGGGACCATTCCTAGGGTAAAACCACCCAACTAGATGTGATCAAGGTGTCAATTCATGCCCACAATAAAATAAAATAAAAACATGATATGAGATTCCTTCACAAGGAGGGTTTGTTCCTAGTAGCCCTCAAAACTAAGTTTTTGGTTCATAACTTCTGAAACATTCACCTCTCATATAAAAAATTAACATATGTCAAACTTGACATGTCATGTTTTTAGAACAAATTGCTCAAAAATTGTTGATTTCAAGTATTTAAGGGCCAATTAGGCCTGTTTTACAAAGCACCTACCCTCTAAACACTCTCCCAAACTAAAAACTTTAATCCAATAGCCTAGGAAAGTTTCAAATAAGCAAAATTGACAATTTTTATGTGTTGAAACATGTCAAAAGGTGTCCAAATAGGTAGATATATGAAATTGATCATTCCTAATGCATATTCCAATAATAAAATTTGGTGATGTTGATGGCACTTCTGTCTGAATTTCATTCTTTCATAAGCACAATATGACTTCAATAATAAACATGTTTTCATTCTATTATATTAAATAACCATTTAAAAGTATGTGCCACATGAGTTGCATATAATGAACAAATTGGATCACATTTAAATTATAAATATGTACGTTTCAAAGTATCAAGATATACACACAATAGACAAGTTGGATCACATTTCAATTGCAAATAACTAAGTTTTGAAGTACTATGTTTTTTGTAAACTTTCATATATTCTATTTTTTGGTGTTTTATATTATGAAATGAAATAGAAAAGTAAATGGAATTTTGGGTTCAAACCCTATGTTTTACCTATTGGAGATGCAAATCAATGTCATAAATATCCTAAGTGTCAAGTGTTGATAGAAATGTCAATCTAGACCGGTTGCTGGTGCATTGCCAATTGCTGGTGCGTCACTAGTTGCTTTGGCTAGGGTTTTGTCTCGTGCTGGAGGTTGTCCTAGGAAGTTGCAGGCTTCGAAAGTTGCTGGAGATTCTAGGGTGTTGCCGGTTGCTTGAGCATCGCTATCTACTGGGGCGTCAGTGATTGTTTTGGCTAGGGCTTTGATTGTTGTTGGAGGTTTGTCATCGGCGGGGAAATCGTAGGTCTCGCTGGATGTTGGAGATTCTAAGGTTTCACCGGTTGTTTCTCATGTGTGTGAGGGTGGGATGAAGGGCCCTTGGGTGGTTTTTGCTGAGCCCTCAGCTGCATCTAGGGATACTGCGTTGTTGAGTCTGGGGAGAGATCGTGGGCCTGTCCCTATTTCTTCTCCTTTAGCTATTGAGGTGGATCAAGATGTTGAGGAGGATTTAGCTCACAACATCTCCGTTTTTTCTTCTCATACCTTAATTTTCAAGTTTAGGGGTTTTTGGCCCAATTTGTCGAAGCTTCATGACTGGATCTCTCATCACTAGGAGCCTATCCTTGAGGATACGGTGCATATCTTTCCCTTGGCTAAGGGGTATTTTATGGCAAGGTTTGAAGATGTCTCAGACAAGAATAAGGTGTTGTGGGATCATTTCTTCATCTGGAAGGATCCTTTTATGCTCATGGTGAAACCTTGGCATATCGATTTTAACCCCATCTCAGATTCTTTCACTTGGTCCCCTATCTGGGTTCGTCTTCCTTACTTTCCCCTGCATCTTTGGATTGATTCTCTTTTTGAGGGGATGGGTAATGCTCTTGGGGAATTTTTGTTGGTAGATAGTGGTTCTTCTAATATGTTCCACTCTACTTATGCTCGCATTCTTGTGGATATTGATCCTTCTAAGGGTCTTCCTTCTGGGATAGTGATCAACTCCTCTAAAGAAAGTTGGACTCAGACCCTGGATTATGAAGGGATTCCCTTCCGATGTCGTAGATGCTTTAAAATTGGGCATATAGTTGCTCAGTGTGAATTGGGTAAAAAGAAATCTATTGCATCTTGGTGGAAGGGTGCCTCGGTTCATCACTATTTGGTGGAGAAGAAACCTATTTCACAAAAAAGCTTCTCCCAAGTGGCAGTGTAGGTCCCCCCACCCTCATCTCCTGCTGGAGGTTTTCTTGGGAAGTTGCAGGCTTCGAAGTGTTATTACTAACCGGTTACTAAGAGGGGGGGTGAATCAGTAAAAACTATTTCTATTACAATTCAATTCTTGTTTAACTCTTCTTCTAAGATAAGCAGAATGTAAACAATCATTCACAAGCATAAATAGAAATACACAGATCAACACAAGATGTATACGTGGACACCCTCGATTAGAAGGAAAAAACCACGGTGAAATAGAGCTCACAACTTCACTTCTACAAAAATAAAAATGCCTTGTTAGGAGCTTACAAAGCACTTGTGAAAGTGCTACCCGGTTAAGAGATTTTGAAGAAGATCGATTAAAATCTCAACCCTGTTAGGAGTTGTCTGATTAAAGGACTTTCCACATCTACAAAGATATTACCCTATTAGGGGATTTTACAAACAACCGATTAGGTTCACCCTGACTAAGGTATTTCAATATGCTTTCACACCTTATAAAAGCAATGATCTTAATTGACACTGATTGTCTGATTAGATCATACATGTTGATCTCTTCCTCCGTTTGCCTGGCTGTTGAATTTATTATGCTTCTTTGCCTTTCACCTCTGGTGACTGTGATCTCCGCGCAACTGTCTCTTCACTACTCTGTTTATTCAACAACTCTCAACAACTTTTTATTGCGTCTTATGACCTGTATTTATACACGAGTTCATCTTAATGAAACCCTTAACTCATAGAACCACCAGGCTGTAAACTCAACATTAAATCATGCAACTAGCAAAAAGCTATGCATTCTGATCTGGAGTTTACCTTAAAACATCTGTAGAAATAAAGCTAACTCATGTTAAAAAGCTAACTCCACTTCTGAGCGGTGGGTGTTCTGTATAATCCAGTTTTAACTCAAACTGCTCTGCAAAATCTGGTGCGGATCTTTATGCAAAAGACCGGTATACTCTTATACCCAGTTCATCCATGTATGTAACCTAAGACCAGTACTGAGTACTTGGATCGGTCTACCGATATATCTCCTCTACTTAGTCTACCGGTGCATACACTATGTTCCTAGTCTACTAATGTCTTTAAAGTAATGTGAGTGACCAGTGAACCTTTACTAGTGTGAATGGTATATGTAAATTACACTAATGACAACTTAAATTGCTAACAGTCTTCCCCTTTGTCATTGGTGGCAAAACCAGACACAAAACCATAGTCACTTGTGACAATTAATACCTTGTTCTATAGACTTTTCTTTCCTCTATAGCACACTTCCCCTATCCCAGACTTCTCTTGTCTGTGTGCTCTGGTTGTGTGGTTGTAGATGTTCTTTCTTGTTCCTTTTCTAACCTTTCCGCTGTCTGAGTGTTGCTCTGCTTCCTATTTCCCTTCCTATGTCTTTTCTCTTCTTTTGCTTCTTCTTCCCCTTTTTGCCTCCATAGGACAAAGGGTTATTCTCAGGATTTCACATTTGTAGCTTTGTGAAGATATCCTTGTAGATTGTCTTTGCAGAGTGAAGAAACAGTGCCCATTGACCAGTTACATATTCAATGTTCTTTTGGGTTGCTTTAAGAGAAACAATGATGTTCCCCATATCTTCCACAGTTTTGTAATCTGGTTCATTGATCAAAACCTCTGTAGAAGTCGCGGTTTGCTACACGGAGTCAAATGTTGCTACCAAAAATAACTGAAATCCAATAATGTCTTAGATTCTCTTATTCTCCTCTTCTGCAATCTTTCTTAGGATTAGAGCGAGACTTGCCATTTCACTGCTAAAATTTGTTGCAGACTTACTTTTGATGTCAAATTGAGATGACAAAGCTCTTATATCTTCTGAGGTCTTGGCAGACTTCTCTAACAGATCTTGCAGAAATGCTTCAAAGTTTGAAGTTCGAGTCATCAAACTACTTGCCACATGAATTTGTTGTTGAAGCACTCTTAGGTTGGTTGACACATTTATCTTAATTTCTTCAACCTATTTGTGGAGTATCTCTACTCTTTTCTTCTCATAATGGTCTATTGCCACAGTTTTTGGATATGTCAGATCCTCACCAATTGCTTGTGCTAGAACTTCCAGCTGATCTATGACCGGTTCTTCTTCATCTATATCAACATCTGATACGAAGTTGCACATAATATTCTTTACAGTAGTCAGGACCATGTCATGTTTCCTTTTGGTCAACTCTTTGAGCTGCCTTACATCTTGCTGATGTCAACCATTGTATCGATGGCCTTGCTTCTTTTGGCTTCCTTGTCCTCAGCAAATGACAACTTCCTCTTAGATGAGGAGGAACTAGGTATGTATACTTGTTCCTGTTGCTTTGGCTCTTGTTCTGGTTGAGATTTTTCAGTTTGTACACGAATTTCTTGTTCTTGTTCCTTATTCTCTTTAGCTCCCTATTGAGTTGTATCTTCTAGTTGAACCTCTTCTTCACGTAGGTCTTCCTCGACAGGTGGTTCTTCCTCATTCTGAGCATCATCTTCCAGTTGTATGAAGTTCACCCATAGGTATATTACTTCCTAGCTCTTGTTCAACATTTATTTGTTCACTGGTTGTGAACTCCTCTGCTTGAACTGTTTCCTTTTCGGTTAAATGTTCTTCACGAGTAGTGAATCTAACTGGTGGTGCTTCTATTTGTTCAATTTGATCCTGAGGACCTAATTTGTCAAGGGTACTGAAGTCATACTTTTTCCAGAAATCTAGAGCATCTTTGTGGACCTCATTTTCAAATCCATTTATTATTTTGGCAACTCTATATTTAGGATCCAAATTCATTGTTGCTTCTTCTAGTAGAAGCTTGATCCTATCTTCACTTCGGTTAGGTCTAACCTTAGACAAGGTTTCTCTGTTAATTCTAGTATTAGTGCCTAGACCAGTTCTCCATTTGGCCTAAAGCCTAGAATTTAATTCAGGGGGAAACTTGGACCTGTAGTCCCTTAGTGTTTTATGAAAATCCAAAAAAGTTTCCACTATAGCTATAATAACTGCATGTTTATCCTCCTCTTCTAGCACACTATACCACTTAGTAGCATTATCTATTATTCTGAAGTCCATTACTTCATCAACAATCTCATCTACAAACATAGGGCGGGTGTTACCTTTACTTGGAGAGATGAGATCAGTTGGACGTGTTGGCTCGATGCTCTTGTCACTGGTGATGTCAATGATGACCGGTTATGTGGGATTCTTCTCTTTGACCGGTGCTCCAACTCCAAGCACTCCATTTCCTTTATCGGTGTTAGTGACCGGTTCAACTGTGGCTCTTTGGGTTGCCTCCTCCGCTTTCTGCTAGGTTTGGAGAAGTTTTCTCCAAATGGCTACTCCTTCATTATGTACTTTCTCAGCTTATCCAATAAGCATTGAACTAATCCTCTTCTTTGTCAGGAAAATTTGTTGATGCAATTCCACTTGCTGAGTCGCCTCTTCCAAAGTGAGATGATTATGGATCTCAAGCAGAGCTTGAAGCTTTCCACCTAGCTTCAAGTATCTCTAGGAGATCATTTGGTATGATGTGATGTAGTTCAGTGGGTGAGAGGTTAAATTTATGAATGCAGTGAACTACTGCTCCCTCTATCTTCCTCATGTCTTCTTCATTTGCAAATTGATATCTTGTACTAACTTAACTCATTCCACTAGTTTCTTTTAATGATGCCACAAATTCATCAATAGTGGGCTTTCTCTTTCTCAGTGCATCTTCCTTCACCGGTTTGCTAGAACCCCTCTTCCCCTTGATTATCGGAACAGTGTCTTTTGAATCTGTCTCCTCTTGTTCTACCTCTTGGGTACTTGTTGTTGGTTGTGCTCTTTTCCTTTGAGCCTTGGGTTGATCCTTGACCGGTTTCTTCTTTGGTGTGGGGGCCATTTTGTAGACATTCTTGATCAGTGCCCTTTTCTTCAAATTCTCTTGAATCTTTGCAAATGTATAGAACTAGTTGGCGGTGAGATCTAGATTAGCTTCATTTAGGGCATCAGCATATGCCTTGGAAATTTTGGTAGTGATCTCATACCCCAACTCAGGAGCATATTATGTTCTCGGTTCCACTGCTTGAATGATGCAGTGATCGGTGGAAACCAAAAAACACACATCATCCTTGTATGAGTCAACAATTGTTGACGGCACTTGCTCCCTTGCGTGCATCCTTAGTTGAAAGGCCTCAAAATATTCGGTCATAACTTTTCCTAACTGGTTTCCCAGTTGCTTGGCCAATTCAGCTATTTGGTGCATGATCGGTCTGTCGGTTCTCCATGTCACCTTGCCAATTCCCAAGAAGAAACTCTGGTAGTAGAAGTAAAGACATACTAACAAGGTCTCGTACTTTCATGGATTTCTTCTTGACTATACCAAGCTTTTTCATATTTTCAAATATTTGCCATCTAAGCATTCCGTAGATATCATAGTCAGCGTTATCATACATTATCCGGTGAGCAGCATGTATAGCTCCTCCCAGTATGTTGTTCAAATTACTGGACTAATAGATCTTATACCCTATCACCGCAGATGCAAACTGAGCCCCTTCATCTTCGATCTCCTTCACTGTCATGAGGCGACCATCAGATTTGGACTTCATCAGCTTTGTGACAATTGCATTAGAGATCGTTCGTAGGGTCAACGCTTCCCCTTCTTGATTGTATCCTATCACGCTATGCAAGTCCTCCTTGGTTATTTCTGTAACTGCACCCTTTTGGAGCCAAAAGCTTGGATCGTGCACTCAACTAAGGACCTGTCGGATCCAATCTGGTCGGAAGATAATCAGATAGGTGACTTCGTTGATAAGACTAGATGTCACCAGCTTTGCATATCGGTCTTGTAGTCTTCCGTCCTCACACAAAGAGATACTTGCTCTGAATGTATGTTTCACCAAGTTCTTCTTGCTTGGCGTGGATAAATGTAGTCACATCTTCTCTCATGAAGACACCATTTGGTACTGTTGACAAAGCTCTAGCCATATCGGTTGCCCGATTCTGGACCACCATGATATCATAAGGTCGGTCAAATTGATCTGCAAAAATTAACTTGATGACAGATGATGAATATGCCATTGAGATCAACCGGTTAACACAAAAAGTCGCTTTATCGGTATTACAAACAGTAGCTCACAATGATCAAAGCGTGAGCATATTACTCAGCACAAGAATTCATTAATCACAAAGATAGAAAAGTAAAACTAATGAGTAATTCTCCTTTCTTTTATAGGGTTAGATCATAACGGCAATTACCAAATGGTAACTATTGTTAAACAACTACAGTATTAAATGCCTTACCTAACTTTTCTTTCCATTTTTGCCAACCGATGATCCGACTTTTTCAATTTGGCAAACCCTGGTTGATTACTACTTACCTATCTGGTTATCCTCGTAGATTGAGTGAGTATGATTCTCACCAATTCTACTGGGAATGATAGATGGTCTATCGGTTCTCTCTAGGCCTTTATGGCTCAGTTCGCTGAAGAGATATCACCATCTGCAGATGATGATCTTTCCTCTGTCTTCTCCTCAGCGGAGCTCTTTGATTCCTTTTTGAACCAAATCTACCTGACTGATTTCTCAGTCTTTTCTTCCTTATTGATATTTTCATTTGAGGATGAGATCTTCTCTCCTGGTTTAACCGATTCTTTCCTTTTGTGAGATAACTGGTTCCTACAATTTTTGGCTAGGTGTCCAACTTTGTTGCAGTGATAGCAAACTATCCCGGATGCCTTCCATGGGTTCACCATTCTTGTGTTAGGTGATTTGCACCATGGGTCATTGTGACTGTGCATCCCACAATTTGCATAGTTGGTTGTGCTCCAATTCTTGTTTCTCTTTGTGAATACCTGTCGTGGGGATCTGAATGCCATTGTCTTTGATCTACATTCTTCAGCTTTGTGTCTGTACTTGTTGCATGCGTAGCAGTAACCCTTAAAGCTTCCCCTACTTCCACTGGACACATTTGTGGCGCTTGACCAGCATTTATTGGTCTTGTGGCCATTCTTACAACAGTTTTTGCAGTAACTATTGTTTGGCTTTACCGGTGTATTTCTGCAGTCATTTGTTCTATGACCCGGTTTCCCACAATGATTACAAGAGGTGTTAAGAGTCTTTTTACCTTTCTGCGCCAAAGGTTTCTTCTTATCCTTCTTGCTTGTCTTAGCTTCAGAAGACTCACCAGTCTCTTTGGTGACTTTACCGGTGAACCCAAAACTGGTGGGATCTTTGTGTTTTCTTTGATCTTAAAGTTGCTCATCAAGCTTGATCGAGCTCTCATTGTATCTTCTCAGGGTTTCATTTCATTCTTTAAGTTCTTTCATTTGTTCCTTCAATTGATACAAGCTTGACCGAGCTCCCATTGTATCTTCTTAGGGTTTTATTTCTTTCTTTAAATTCTTTCATTTGTTCTTTCAGTTGATACAACTCTAGTGCCAGTCTTTTGCATGCTTCATCCCTGTCATGCCAGCCCTTTTGCATGTTGGTGTTTTCTTGGGTGACAATTTGCATGTCTTCTTGAAGTTGTAGAATGACAAGATCATTTGCCCCCACAACTTCCTCTGCCCGGTTCCTTGCCTTTTCAGAGGTGGTTAATGACTTGACTGTTGTGTTTATTTCATCTTGAACTTTTCTCTTTTTCTCAATCAGTTCAGTCATCCTTAGGGCACTATCTTTTTGCTCCCTTTTAAGGTTGGAGATCTTACCGGTTAGGATCTGGTTCCTCTCCATGAACTCAGAGACTTCCTCCTCAACTTCATCAGATCCACTCTGCCCAGAGAGTTCATCAATGGTCTCATTTCTCTCATTCAATTGCAGAGCCAGCTCCTTTTTTGCAAGTGATTTTCTCAACCTATTCTCTAGAGAGGCAATAATGTCGTTGGCTTCCTCTAGTTGTTTCTGATACCTGTAACCCTCCATGATCTTTCTCTCAAGCTATTAAGTTTTTATGTATTAGAGAACTAGGATTTGATAGCAATTGTTATTACTAACCGGTTACTGAGAGGGGGGGTGAATCAGTAAAAACTATTTCTATTACAATTCAACTCTTGTTTAACTCTTCTTCTAAGATAAGCAAAATGTAAACAATCATGCACAACCATAAATAGAAATACACAAATCAACACAAGATGTATACATGGAAACCCTTAATTAGAAGGAAAAAATCACGGTGAGACAAAGCTCACAACTTCACTTCTGCAAAAATAAAGATGCCATGTTAGGAGCTTACAAAGCAATTGTGAAGGTGCTACCCAGTTAACGAATTTTGAAGAAGATTGGTTAAGATCTCAACCCTTTTAGGAGTTGCCTGATTAAAGGACTTTCAACATCTACAAAGATGTTACCTTGTTAGGGGATTTTACAAAGAGTCGATCAAGTTCACCCTGACTAAGGTATTTCAATATGCTTTCACACCTTATAAAAGCAATGATCTTAATTGACATTGATTGTCTGATTAGATCATACTTGTTGATCTCTTCCCCGGTTTGCCAAGTTGTTGAATCTATTCTACCTCTTTGCCTTTCACCTCTGGTGACTGTGATCTTTGCGCAGCTGTCTCTTCACTGCTTTATTTATCAACAACTCTCAACAACAACTTTTTCTTGTGTCCTGTGACTTGTATTTATACACGAGTTTATCTTAATGAAACCCTTAACTCATAGAACCACCAGGCTGTAAACTCAAAATCATGCAACTAGCAAAAAACTATGCGTTCTAATATGGAGTTTACCTTAAAACATCTGTAGAAATAAAGCTAACTCCTGTTAAAAAACTAACTCCACTTCTGAGTGGTGGATGTTCCGTATAATCCGGTTTAAACTCAAACTGCTCCGCAGAATCCGGTGCGGATCTTTATGCAGAAGCTCGATATACTCTTATACCCAATTCATCCATGTATGTAACCTAAGACCGGTACTGAGTACTTGGTCCAGTCTACCGGTGTATCCCCTTTGCTTAGTCTACCGGTGCATACAGTCTGTTCCTAGTCTACCAGTGTCTTTAAAGTAACATGAGTGACCGGTGAACCTTTACCAGTGTGAATGGTGTATGTAAATTACACTAATGACAACTTAAATTGCTAACACAAAGGTTGCTAGAGATTCTGGGGTTTTGTCAGTTGCTAGAGAATTGTTGTCTGCTGGGGCGTCGTTGGTTGCTTTGGATAGGGTTTTGTCTTTTGCTGGAGGTTTGTCGTCGGCGGGGAATTTGCAGGTCTCCCCGGATGCTGAAGATTCTAAGGTTTCGCTGCTTGTTTCTCATGTGCGTGAGGGTGGGGCGAAGGGCCCTCGAGTGGTTTTTTCTAAGCCTTCTTCTGTTGGTCAGGATTCGGCTCATGTTTGTCATCCTATCTCTCAGGATGTTTCATTTTCAGGTTTGGCAGGGGAGGCAGCGATGTTGTCTTCACTTGGTGGTGAGGAGGTTATGGTTGTTAGTGCTTCTATGGTCGCTTCTCATGTTCGGTCTACTAGTTTTGTGGCTACCTCTGTTGGTAGCAAGGATTGCTCTAGATTGGCCGATGATACTCTACGTTGGCAAGTTGAAGCGGCTAGAGTTGAAGAGGGTTGGATTGCTATCAAAAGAAAAAAAATTAAGAAGTCCTCTTCATTTGATACGACTCTTCGTTCCCATTAGAAGGGTGTTCCAGGAAAATTCTAGTGTTGGATTTTTATATTGTTTAGGGTAGCATGATGATTGTTTCATGTTTTGAATCATCAAGGTTGTGGGTGCCTGTTGTAAAACCCTCTCTTTGGTCCTGACCCGTTCAGTTTAGTGAGCTTTTGTGAATATCTTTAGTGACCATAATGTACAAGGTTTCGGGGACCCTTCAAAACCTGTTTTTACCTTTATCAAAAACATAGAGAACACAATTAAATAACAAGTCTTACAATATATGAGTTAGGTGAGATAGTAAATGTGATCTCACTATAAAATAGAAAGGTTAAGCCTACGATACGAAGACTGTTGAATATCCCAAACAATTGAGAGGGGGTGAATCAATTGTAAATTAAAAAATTTATCAATTTCACAAATATGAATCCATCACATCAAATCTTTAACCACTTAACTAAATCAAATATAAGCATGAATAAACATGTGTAAGAACCATACACAATGAACACCATTTTTTTACGTGGAAAAATCAAAATGGGAAAAACCATGGAGAAGCTAATTCTCATGAAAAAAATATCAGTTGAGGTGATTTTTACAAAAGGTGTCTCACTGTCGAAATATTCACTGCAGCTGGGCTCACTACCCTAAACAAGAAGAATGAAAAAGGAGAACCACCACTGAATTGCAACTACCAACTTAGAAATCCTTGGCTCACTACCTTCGGTGACTAGCATCAACTCTGGCCACAACCCAACTTAGCACTTTCACATAACTTTGCACAATATTTAACGGTTCTTCTTTTCAATCAACTTGCTTCAATTCAATTTTGTCACAATCATCCTCTTATTTATATTGATCTTTTAAAATATGAAAACACCAAGTTAGTCATCAAAACATAATTTGAAATAGGTCTAGACTAAACATTCTTGTGGTGGGGAGGAATGAAATGTGGGCCACACCACACACACTGTCTCAACCAAACAACACATTATCCAAATGCTACAATTACTAAAGCCAAAGAAGAAATAACACCGTTAGCAACGTCGCCTCTTGACCACATTAATACAACCTAGAATAAAGTGTCAAAAGATAAAGAAATGAGTGATATGAAACTAATCTATTGATATCATATTCAAAATAGCAAAAAAAATTGGACCACTATCAAACACAAACATCATTGAGCACATTAGTGAAAAAATGTTTCCTATAGCACCAATCTTTCATAGAACTAGCCTCCAGACCATCAGATTCTCAAAAACACGTATGTAACATAGCAAAAATACTAAGCAAAAACCAACCACCAAAGTAGTATGTTGTCATCAATGACAACCATACTGATACAACAACAACTCTGCAACAACACCAAGTGACTCATCAATACCTCTGCAACAATGATAAATGACACATCAACAACTCTACAACAGCAGCAAGATTCCCCTTTCAACAATCTTCCCCTTTTTACTAATGGAAACATCCATCAATGACAAACAAAATCTCACTCCATGGTTCTCAATCTCAAATTCTCTCTCCCCCTTTGACATCAAGGACAAAGGCAAGCAACAACACACTCTCCGCCCCCCCCCCCCCACCCCCCCAAGAGGAAGCCCCATTCATTGGTCTAGACCAAAAATGTGCAATAAGTTTCTTGGACTCAAAAGTATCTTTGCACAAAGTGTTTGTACATATATCTGCAATATATATCATCGTGGGTGTGTACACAAGTTGTCCCTCATTGTCTAACACCTTTTCCTCAAGAAGTGATACAGAATCGAAATATGTTTTATTGTGGATTCTTGTACCAGATTCATATAAATATTAATTGTATTTGTGTTATCACAAATGGTTGAGATTGATTCATCAAACACTATACCAATATCCTTCAAGGTGTGTTTCATCCAAAGTACCTATGTGTATCATGAAGCGGCTACAATACATTTAGTCTCTACAATGGACAATGGCACAGAGTCATGCTTCTTACTTAACCAAGCAAGTAACCGAGAGCCAAGGAAAAATGCTCCACCAATAGTACTTTATATTTCAACACTTCTCGCCCAATACACATCAGTATAATATTTTAGAGTAAATTTTGATCCTTTAGGCTACCACAATCCATATTCCTATGTTCCTTTCAAATATATCAAGATCCTCTTTACTACAACAACATGTGACTGATCTTTTGGTTCTTGTTGAAATCTAGCTGCCAAATGGATGGTATACATGATATATGGTCTAGTAGTAGTCAGATATATCATTCCTTTGATAAGTGATTTGTACTTGCATTTTCCTTGAGTGACGTACCTTCTTTGGACAACTTACATCCGGTAGACATAGGAGTACACACCATTTTGGGATTTTCCAATCCAAACTTTTTCAACAACTCTCTGATATACTTTGAGTAAGAAATAAAAATGTCTTCATTGTTCTAATTCACTTGCAATCCAAGAAATAAATTTAACTCACCAATTATGGACATTTCAAATTCATCCTACATCTCACTAGCAAATTTCTTGCACATGTCATTATTTCCTCCAAATATTAAGTCAAACACATAAACCACAACCACTAAGAACTTTTCTTATTCAAATTTGAAATAAAGATTGGTGTTAGCAAACCCTTTCTAAAAGCTTTGATCCATTAAATAGTGATCTAATCTTCCATACCAAGCTTTAGGAGCTAGCTTTGATCCATACAGATCCTTCTTCAATTTTTAGACAATATCCAAATCATTTGACAACTTAAATCCTTCTAGTTGTTCAATGTAAACTTCTTATTTTAGCTCTCTGTTCAAAAATGTTGACTTGACATCCATCTAATAGACTTTGAAATCTTTAAACACTGCAAATGCCAAGAATGTCCTAATAGCTTCCATTCAAGAAACAGCAACAAAAGTTTCTTCAAAATCAATACCCTCAACCCAAGTATACCCTTTATAGACCAATCTTACCTTGTTTCTAATAACTCATCCATCATCATTCATTATATTCGAAAAAACCCACTTTTCCCAATAACATTTTTGTCTTTCAGTCTAGTAACTAGTTCCCATGTCTATTTTTTCTCAATCTAATCCAGTTCTTTCATTTCCTTCATCCAATTTTGATCACAACAAGCTTCTTCAACTGTCTTCGGTTCAATCTTAGAAAGTAAAAATAGTAGCACTTGTTTTTTAGTACTCTTTCTTCTAATAATAACTCCTTTATTCTTATCTCCAACTATCTAATTTTTTGAGTGATTCCTATGTGCATACTTTAGAATTTTTGATACTGATGTGAGAGCATATTGAGTTTCTTTCTGCTTATCTTCTTTTATGTTCATCTCTTCTTTTTCTCTCCATGTGGCCTCGTCAGATTCATACCCTGCTTGTAAAGTCTAGTTCATTCTCTTCATATCACTATTTTGTCGTGGTGTCTTACGAGTGGATAGTTGTCTTCTAATCCCACACATCCCACAAAAGATTTTAAATTCATTAGTAACAAATTTTCCTCCTCTATCAGAACTTAAGCATTTGATTTTTCTATCTTCATTTTCAACTCTAGCTTTGAATATCTTGAAATTTTTTGATGCCTCAATATTTTTTTTATCTTAAGAATGTAACCCAAATCATATTAGAATAACTGAGAAGGGGAGTGAATCAGTTAGATCAGTTATCCTACAATCCCAATTACAAAGATGTACCTCACAAAATAATTCAACCAAAATACATAGCTTCGTAATGTTAAGGAATATAAATCTAGAGATATAATACAATCTGAAGATATGCAGTAGAATACAATTGCCTTGGTGATTGATTGATTCTACCACACTCAACGACTATATATATATATAAGTTAGAGGAGTTTAACATGAACAGTCATGACTTATCATATACGATAAGCCATGACTATTCGTTCTTAATAAATCAACTTTAACAAAGGATTAACGTTATGTTCCAGCGCAAATATGTTTTTATAACAAACCGGCAACATAAGCATTGTGCAAGACAGTCACGATACCATCGTGACTGTCATATACGAACTGTCATAGTTCGTATATGCCAGTCACGGTGTGTACACACGACTTTCTCTAGCGTATGCCAGTCACACCATATAGGTGACTTAATAATTCGTTAATCAGTTCATGTATTGTCTCAATGAATATTAAACACGAACACAATAATTTAACACTCCCTCTTGAGAGAGAGTTTAATAGAACTTTTCATATCATGATATTTGACCCAATCCAAGACACTTACAGAATGTCAATCATGATGAGTTACTACATAGTAATAATATAAATGTTAAGATGTCCGGTCCTATCCAGGACAAACCCTTCCGGGAGTCGATCTTAACAATTTTATTACCCAACAAATAACATAAGTAACAAGATGTCCCGTCCTATCCGGGACAAACCCTTACGGGAGTCGATCTTGTATTACTCATAAGCAACAAGATGTCCGGTCCTATCCGGGACAAACCCTTTACGGGAGTCGACCTTGAAGCCTGGTTACTATTGACAAGATCGTCACCTTGACATAGTAACCTATATACACAGAAGATCATCTTCACAAATTTGAAATATTTCAATATTTTATTTTATTCATGAATAAAAAAATGTACATAATTACATTCATATTTTGATCAAACCGATTTTACCTTTGAAGAAATCTGTCTTTACCTTTGCAAGAGGTTTAGTAAAGATATCTGCATTTTGTTCTTCAGTACTAATGTAGACCAATTTAATGATCTTCCTGTCTACCATATCTCTCACATAGTGATATGGAATTTCTATGTGTTTTGATCGATTGTGAAAAACAGGATTCACAGAGAGCTTAATACAACTCTGATTATCACAATGAATAATAGTAGGTTCTAAAGATTTACCAAATAGGTCAAAAAGTAATTTTCTTAACCATACTGCTTCTCAATCTCCCAAGGAAAAGCCATGTACTCAGCCTCTGCAGAACTCAGAGCAACTGCAGATTGTTTCCGACTAAACCAAGAAATCACTGCAGAACCTAAACTGAAGCAAACTCCTGTGGTACTCTTACGATCTGAGGAACTTCCTGCCCAATTTGAATCTGACTAACCTTGAAGTTGAATTTCAGTTTTGTCATATTTTAGCCCAAGTTCACTTGTACCTCTTAAATATCTCAAAATGTGTTTAGCTGCCATTAGATGTATCTGCTTAGGTTCACACATGAAGTGACTTAATACATTGGTGGCATAGCAAATATCAGGACGTGTGTTTCCCAAAAACATGAGAGATCCAACTATTTATCTGTAAAGTATAAAGCCTGCAAGTTCTGAATTTTCTGCTTCATCTTTTAACTTGTGAAGGTTAGTTTCCATTGGTGTAGCTAAAGGTTTACAATCTGACATACCAAATCTATTCAGAATGTCAGAAATGTATTTCTTTTGACTTAGGAGAATGTGATCTTTCTTTTGAATAACTTCAAGTCCTAAAAAATAGTGAAGTAGGCCCATATCCTTTATGTCAAATTCAGCTATTAGATCCTTCTTACATTTTTCAATAAGATAGTCTTCTCCTGTAATGAGTAAGTCATCGACATAGAGAACTAGAATTATCATGTCACCTTTTTCATTTTTGAAGTATATATTAGGGTCTGCAGTATTCTTAGAGTACCCTAATTTGCTCAAGTAATGATCGATTCTTTTGTACCATGCTCTGGGAGCCTGCTTAAATCCATAGAGTGCGTTCTTTAACTTGCAAACGTATTTATCTTTGTCATGGGTGAAGAATCCTTCTGGTTGTTCAATGTAAACTTCTTCCTCAATTTTTCCATTTAGAAATGCAGTCTTAACATCCATCTGATGTACTTTCCATCCTTTGGAGGCTGCAATGGCAAGTATGGTTCTGATAGATGTGTAATGTGCTACTGGAGCAAAAGTTTCTTCATAGTCAATGCTTGCTTTCTGAGAAAAACCTCTTGCAACAAACTGAGCTTTGTATTTATCAATACTGCCATCAGGTGCATATTTGATTTTGAATAGCCATTTTGATGATACAACTGACTTATGTTTAAGTCTAGGAACAATATCCCATACATCATTTTTCAAAATGGACTGATATTCTTCAACCATTGCTTCCCTCCAGGCTTGATTTGATAAAACTTTCTCAACACTAACAAGTTCATATTCTGAGTGTTCGGTTAGAAGTGCAGTGTAACATTTTTTAGTTCTAGTTCTTTTGTTCTCTCTAAAGATTTGTGCTGGTTCCACATTGTTCTCTTCAAGTATTTTCCTAGCCCATAATGGTCTCTTTTTATTATTTTCATTATCTGAGCAAGAAGGTTCAAAATCTGGGATTTCTTCTTCATTATTTATAGGTGCTGAATTCATGTCTGAATTTATATTCTCCCTCTTTCTCTAGTGAGAGATCTCTATCAAGATCTATAGAAATGTTATCTTCATTATCTATATATAAGAAGTTTTCTTCAAATTTAACATCTCTGCTTATTTCTACTGATTTCTGACCAGGTATATAGATTCGGTATCCTTTGAAATCCTCACTGTATCCTAGGAAAATACCTTTCTTGCAAGAAGGTTCTAATTTAGTCCTCTTCTCTTTTGGTACATGTATATACACGGGACAGCCAAACACCCTTAAGTGACTTAGGTCAGGTTTGACTCCTGTGAATACTTCTTCTGGTGTGGTGTTTTCTAGTATAGCATGAGGGCATCTGTTTTGAATATAAACTACAGTGTTAGCGGCTTCTGCCCAATATGATATGTGAATATTCTGGTCATGCATCATGGCCTTTGTTGCTTCAATGATGGTCTTGTTCTTCCTTTCTGCTACTCCATTCTGTTGAGGATTATAAGCTACAGTATACTCCCTCTTAATCCCAACAGATTTACAATAGTTTTTAAAATTTTCAGAGGTGAATTCCCCACCATTGTCTGATCTAAGAATTTTGATTTTCTTACCAATTTGGTTTTCTACTAGTGCTTTAAGTTCTTGAAATTTGGCTAGAACCTCACTTGACTCTTTAAGTTTTAAGAAATATATCCATGATTTCCTTGAATAGTCATCCACAAAGATTAAGTAATATAGAGCACTCGAGAAGGAAGGTGTAGACATAGGACCACACACATCAGTATGGATAAGTTCTAGAATGTTATTTGACTTCTGTTCACTTGGAGGAAAAGATCCTTTAATGTTCTTCCCTAATGCACATCCCTTACAAATGCTAGAGTGTTCAGATTTTAAGAGAGGTATGCCAGAGGTGATCTTAGACAATGTTGGAAGGGCACTATATCTAATATCACCTAGTCTTTTGTGCCAAATCTCATTATTCTGATGAACATTGTGATTTAGGGCTCCCTTTTGTTCATTACATAACTTGTACAAGCTACCTTCTCTGTTCCCTATATGAATGGCATTTTTTATATTAGAATTTTTTGTCCAGAGAAGGACTTTGTCTTCATTGAAGGTTACCCTGTATCTTTGATCAGCTAGTCCAGAAATGGAGATTAAATTTCTCTTGATTCCTGGTACATAAAAAACTTCTTTCAACTGTAGAGTTACTCCATCTCTTATCTTTAACAAACAGGTCCCAATTCCTTTTACCGGATAAGAGGAGTTGTCACCAATAGTTACCTCTTCTGAAGAGTTCCCTAAGAAGGTTTCGAATTGATCTCTGAATCCAATGATGTGTCTGGATGCACCACTATCTATTATCCACGTACTTTTATTAGAATTTAATTCACTTGCTAAAGCCAAGAAAAGGAGAGAAATTTCAGATTTTTTTTTACTTCCGCTAGGGCAGCTTGTATTTTTTGTTTTTTCAAACAATATTTGTGAATATGTCCGTATTTGTCACATTTGTAACATTTTACCATGGAAAGATCCCTTTTATTGAATTTTTTCCCATTGTTAGATTGTCTGAATTTTCTCTTCCTTTTGTGAGATGTTTTCTTGTTGCTTTTAATGTGGAGAGCTTGTAATTCATTTCCATTATTAGACCCCATTCCTCTGGAAGCAAGCCTGGATTCCTCTTGGGTACAATCGTTCTTTAATTGCTCGAATTTAGGTAACGGTGGTCTGGTGCTTATACATTGAATGAAGGTTTCCCATGAGGTGGGTAAACCTTTGAGAGCAATTAGAGTGAGTTCAGAGTCTTCTACTGTATTTCCAATGCAGAGCAGTTGGTCTCTTATTTCAGAGATTCTCAAAAAATAAGAAGTGATAGTTTCTTCCTTGTTCATTTTCATATTTAGAAGTTGACTTTTCAATGTTAACATTCTACTGGCATTGTTGATTTCAAATGTGTCTTGAATTATTTTAAACATTTCAAAAGCACTGGTAATTCTAGATATGCTAGGAAGAATTGAGTCTTTCACAGAGTCAATTATTAGTTTTCCAGGCTTTATTGTTTCTCCTTTTCCATATTGTCTTCTCTGTTTCATCTTCAGGTATTTTAATATCTTTTTCTATATACTCTTCTAATTCAAGTTCCATCAGAAGAGATGTAAGTCGAGTTCTCCATGATATAAAGTTAGAGGCACCTTCTAATCTATCTTCCATTCTCATGCATTGAGTCATTTCTAAACAATTAAACTCAACAGTTTTATTAAAAAAATATGCTCAATTGAGGGTTATTTTTTTTGTTTCTTATCTCCTTTTAATAACCATGCTCTGATACCATGTTAAGGAATATAAATCTGGAGATATAATATAATCTGAAGATATAAAGTAGAATACAATTGCCTTGGTGATTGATTGATTCTACCACACTCAACGACTATATATATATATATATATATATATATATATATATATATATATATATATATATATATATATATATAAGTTAGAGGAGTTTAACATGAACAGTCATGACTCATCATATACGATAAGCCATGACTGTTCGTTCTTAATAAATCAACTTTAACAAAGGATTAAGGTTATGTTCCAGCGCAAATATGTTTTTATAACAAACCAGCAGCATAAGCATTGTGCAAGACAATCACGATACCATCGTGACTGTCATATACGAACTGTCATAGTTCGTATATGCCAGTCACGGTGTGTACACATGACTTTCTCTAGCGTATTCTAGTCACACCATATAGGTGACTTAATAATTCGTTAATCAGTTCATGTATTGTCTCAATGAATATTAAACACGAACACAATAATTTAACATGTAACATATAATTTCAATCTGTCTATGTACTTTACCGATTACCAGTAAATATCCAAATGTGATTACCGACTAAATCAATTATGTAGTATGTAAAGTATGATAACAAAACAATCATAACAAGTAACACGTAACACAATAATTTAACGTAGAAACCTTGTTAAGAGAAAAAAACACCTAGGACTAGTAACCCAAAATAATTCACTCTTCTGAAGTGAGCTCGATGAAGAGCCAACCCTGTTAAAAGTTACAATACACATTGTTAAGTGTGACCTTGTTAGAGGATTTAACACTAACCGTTAACTTTTGACCAGCATTCCTATGGGGTCAACAAGATAACACTTTACATTCAATAGAATGTCATAGGGTAGAACATGATACTGTCAAGTCCACTCTGTTAAGGGTGACCCCACAATAGTGGGTCACATTTTTTTAGACATGTTGATTTTTGCTAAAATAACACAATTTTAATAAAATTTAATGATTTAAGCCTTGAAAGATTCCATTTGAAGGAAATAATTAAAAATGGTTAGCTCAAAGCCTCTTAGATTAAAAAAATATTGATATAACATCTATACTCCTCATTCATACCTACAATGGAGTCTCCTTATTACCTATTAAAATGCTGACAAAAAATCACTTCAACTTTATGTTTTGGTAGATCAAATGAATTCATTTGAAAAACCTATCTATTTAGTATGATGCTATTCAGAACAAATTTTCTAATGAATATAATTTTAATACATATTGAGTTCATTATCACTTTTAAATATTACTTTAACTAAACATAGGTTGTTTGATCATTCAACAACCTGTCTCTTCAAGACTTTGGGAAAAATAGTAAATTACAAAAATAAATTATGAAAAATATGTAGGAAAAGAGTATTTGTGTTACCTTTCTATTAAAAAAATAAAAAATGAATTTCGATATACACAGATCAAGTTAGAGCAATCCAAGTGACTTTATGTCTAAATTACAGTTACTGTCACTTTAGAACTTAATAAACTATGAAATATTGATCCAAAATTAATGAAAACAATTGCATCCTTTAGATATTGAAGTTAAAAATATAATCTCAAAACAATTACATCATTATTATATTTATAAAAAAATTTATGCTAATCCAAGTGATAACAACTCCTTAAAAACATAGTTTTTTCACATAAACCACTTTTCAAAGGAGAAGGAAAAATGAATTTAAATGAATTTTTATTTATTTTTTTTAAATATATTTAGAAACTAGAAAAAAAATTCTAAAAGACTCTAGTTTACATCATCTTCAAATTCCTAATAGTTTTGTGGCAACAGGTGTTTAAAAGTGAAGTTTTTTCTCAGAATGTTGATCTCTGTGTCAAAGTTGGCCAAAAACTGAGACACACTATTGTGGGACCACCTTTAAGAGATTTTCTGAATCAATGGTTAAACTGAGACAGTAATGATCTGATTCAATTACAACTCAATTGCAAATATTCAGATCTGTGCTATGCCCTTAGAAATAATCCTCTAATCATTAAACAATTCACTTCCTTCAATATTTCAACTTACTTTCACTCGGTAAATGATTCTTTCACGCTCGGTAAAACTCTGCAGCTCAGTTCTTCAATAACCAGTTTGATCAGGCATGCATGAAAATAGTCTTCACGCGAATTCTTTGCAGTCTCCTTCTTCTGGCATAGTTTCAACAATGAAACTCATGTCTCTTATATAGACAGGTAAAACATTTTCTTATCAACCATTAGATTTTGCCACTTAATCTCCTTCATCCATTTTGCCGCTTAAACCTTCATCAATAGATATGTTCATAACATGTTTCAATCTCATCCTTTAGATCATTTTTGAACTTTGTCAGCCATGGATCTCATAACAAATTTCATCCTTAACCTCGAAATCATAACAATATCCAACTCATCATATTCAGTCGACTAACCTTAGCATTTAATGTTTTCATCCATACTCAGTTAATACAGAAATGTGTCAGTGATAACTAGTTAGACTAGCTCGGTTAATACTATCACTCAGTATACACTGCACTGGCTCGGTGTATACAGAAATCTTTAATTAATGACCACATTGACTTGTTCAATTTCAAATCTCTTCTTCAAGATAGATTAATACAACATGATCAGGTCAACAATATAAAGTCATAGCCTCATCAAATAAGTTACCCAATGTTTACCTTTTCCTTCTCTGTCATATTTTTTCCTCATGTTTAAGTATAGGTTTCCCTTGCCCAAGATGGATGACATTATGAGTTGTTTAAGTGGAGTTGAGTACTTTACAAAGATAGATGTGAAGAGTGGATATCATCAAATCCGGAGATGAATGGAAAACAGTCTTCAAGACAAAGGAGGACTTGTATGAGTGGTTAGTCATGCCCTTTGAGCTAACCAATGCACCAAGCACATTCATATGACTCACGAACAAGGTATTGAAAGAATTTTTGAGTAAGTTTGTTATTGTTTACTTAGATAATATTCTAATGTTTAGTAAGACATTGGAAGAGCATATAATACATATTTGTAGGGTCTTTGAGAAGTTAAGGTTAGAAAAGTTGTTCATTGGCTTGAAGAAGTGTAGTTTTGTGAAGGAGTTAGTGTAGCTAAGATTTGTTGTCTCAACAAATGGTCTTAAATGGACCCAGAGAAAGTAAAGGCTATCCTTGAATGGCCTTCTCCAAAAAGTGCTACTGAGGTAAGATCTTTTCATGGCTTAGCTAGCTTTTACAAAAAATTTATCAAGAATTTCAATAGTATATGTGGAACCCTAACTGAAACAATGAGGGGGGATAGAAAAGAGTTTAAGTGGATTGCAGGAGCAACAAAGAGTTTTAAATTGCTGAAAAAAGAAAAGTTATAAAACAACCTATTTTGGCACTTCCATATTTTAATAAGATATTTCATGTAGACTATGATGCTAGTGGCAATGTCATTGGAGATGTTTTGTGTTAGGAAAGTAATCCCATTGCTTATTTTAGCAAGAAGTTGAATGGTGCCAAAAGAAAATATTTTGTTTATGATCAAGCTTTTATGCTATAGTTCAAGCATTGAAGAAGTGGAGACATTATCTTTGCCTAAAAAAATTATTTTATTTACTAATCATCAAGCCTATAGTATTTGAACACCCAAGGAAAGTTGAATAAAAGGCATTTAAAATGGGTTGAATTTTTGCAAAGTTGCACTTTTGTTTTGAAGCACAGGAGTGGAAAGCCTATTAGGGTTGCACATGCTTTGAGCAACAAGTAGAATTTGTCGACAAAGATGCAAATAGAAGTTGTTGGGTTCCAGGAACTCGAGAGTTTGAAACTTGAGGATCCTAATTTTGGCAAGGCCTAGAGAGCTTGCATAGAACTTGTTACTCATTACACTAGATGGGACCAGATAATTAGATTTTATAATCCAAGATAGTATTTTATTCAAAGGTAGCCAATTGTACATTCCAAAGAGTTCCATGAGGGAGAGCCTAATCAAAGAGAAGCATAGTGGAGGATTGGTTAGAAATTTGATCAAGATAAAACCATTGCTATGGTTAGTGAGCTTTATTATTGGTCACAATTGCAACAAGATGTTAAAAAGTTTGTGCAGAGTGGTAGAGTATGTCAAATGGAAAAAGGAATCAAGAAAAATGCAGGGTTATATCAATCGTTAAGTGTACAAGAGAGGTCATGGGAGGACATTAGTATGGATTTTGTTCTTGGTTTACTAGGGACTCAAAGAGGGCATGATTCCATATTTGTGGTGGTAGACAAGTTCTCAAATATGGCACATTTCATTTCTTGTAGAAAGACTAATTATGTTGTTCACGTGGATGAATTATTTTTCAAATATAAGTGGTGAGACTACATGGTCTGTCCAAAAGCATAGTTTCAAATTAAGACACAAAGTTTAATGGATACTTTTGGAGGACATTATGGAAAAAGTTGAAGACATATTTGAAGTTCAGCTCAGCGCACCATCCACAAACCAATGGGCAAACAAAAGTGGTGAATAGGAGTTTGAAAAACCTATTGAGATGCTTAGTAGGATATAAATTGAAGGGGTGAGATTTGATTTTACCACAAGCAGAATTTGCATACAATAACTTTGTCAATAGTGGTAAAACACCATTCCAAATTGTATATGGAAGCAGTCTTAGAAATGCTTCAGAATTAAGGAAGTTGGACAAAGGATAAAAGAGTAGCGCCAAAGCTAAAGGCTTTGTAGAACACCTAAATAATTTACATTAAGAGGCAAATTAGAACAAGAGATATAAGAAATTTCAAATTAGAGATGAAGTCATGGTTCATTTGAGAAAGGATAGAATTCTAGTAAGAAAATATAATAAGTTGAAGATGAAGAAGTTTGTACCATGCGAAATCCTTAAGAAGCATGATTCAAGAAATACTTATGAAGTACAGTTGCCAAGTGAACTCAATATTTCACTTGTGTTTAATATTTTGGATTTGACAAAGCATCTTGAAGGAAGTATTGAAGATGAAATAGAAAAAGCATAGTGGAATATTCCAACACCTACTTCAACTACAAAGGAGATAGAAGACATCTTGGATAGTCGAGTTGCCACCCTAAATACATCAAATCCAACATCATTAAATGTCAAAAATGCTCCTCCATCCATGTCCACAAATCAAAGAGTTCATTGATTATTGATAAGTAGTTATACTACCAAATCACAATGCAACACCTCCCTCATATCATCCAAATAAATATGGATATGTCAAGAAATTGGTCTAAAGCATGGTGAACAAAATCCCCTCCTAAACTAAGATCCAACTATCCACACTAATCTCGTTCATGATTATGTACCATCTTAGAATCCAAGAATCCATATCTAACCAATCCCAAGCTATAATCCTATCAACTTGCTATCACCACCTTTATTTGATTAGGTTTTCCCACTAGTCATTCGCCATGTAAAATGGATATCTGACTTTTTAAAAATAAATATCTCATTGCTAATAAAATATGTCAAAGCATTAACTATCAAGGACAAGGATTAGACATTGATGATCAAATGATCTTGTAGCCCATACAAGTTAAATTAAATCAAATGTTTCAAGTCCTTGACTATAGACCTCATAATAAAAACATTGGTGACACCCTCGCAAAGGCTAAGAAAACATCTTGCAACATCCAAATGGGTTGCTATCCTTGCTCCCTTCAAGAGTTTTCTATCACCAATCATTTCATCAATCTCATCATCCCTAACAACCCCATCATTGTTCCCTTCATTGATACCCTTGTCCTATCACTAACGTTGACCATCCATTGCCTAAAATCCCCATCAAAATCAATAAAAATAAACACGATTTGACTTGTTCCAAAATGATGATTATATCTCTAAATTCATGGGATTTCAAGATCTTATCTCCCTATGGAACCATAAAGAGTGATTTTAGAAAATATTTGGATGTAAAAAATATAAAGCAAAGAATCCATTAAAATCTAAGGAACAACATATTGCATAATGCATTGACATGTGAGAACCAATCAAAATCTAATACAAAAGTAAACAAGAGAAAAAAGGAAACAAATGAACATTAATAAAAATGGAAATACAAACATAACTTGGGTTCCAAAGAAAAAATGCATTCAAGAGAAACATCTAAATCTATATCTCCAAAAGCCAATTCCATGCCCAAATGCAAAAATCACTATCCTTGGTCCCACTCCTAAAACCATCACTACAGATCTAAACATTCTCCTTCCTATCTTAAAAATCCTAATTTCTAAATTTCAATCCCTAAATGTCTCTTTTGGATTGCCACATCTAAAATCTCATATATCAAAAAAACCACAACCTAAGCTTGAACATCCATCGTGGTATATGTAATTGTTAGTCAAGAATCAAACTCATGACAATGAAACTAACTTATATCAAGTTCGCACCCACATATTTGATCCAAGGTGATGAGAAACAAGTTTAAAGATGGCAAATACAAATCTAAAATTCATTTATATGAATCTAAAAATTAGTAATATAAATTTGAAGATAATAAAAATAATAATATATAAAATATCATAAATTTAAAATTACATAAAATATCAAAAGTAATATAAGAATCCTCACTTTTGTGGGGTGGGGTCTTCAAACATATAGAATAATTTGACACTTGCATTTGTGATTTTTTTTTTAAAAACAGCAATTAATTACAAGACCATCCATTTTTTTCATTTTGGACCGTATATGATAGCTTGAAAATTTATTAAATTGCATAAATTAACAAATCATCTTAAACTGTGTATATATGACACTTTAGATTATTAATATACCATAAAAATTTATTATAAGTAATACAAAGTATTGTACTTTATAATATAAATGTATATTATTTTAGAATATTTATGATAAAATACAATTTTTAAGATATACTTTATAATATAAATGTATATTATTTTAGAATATTTATGATAAAATACAATTTTTTAAGATATAAATGTTTCTAATTTTTAAAATATTTTAATGAGTTTTTTAAATGAAATCTATTTTCTTATATGAATTTAGAAACTTGTCATAGTAGTTAAAATTTAACATTTATATTATTAATAAATTAATTAAATAAAAAACCTTAAAATGACCAAACCGTCATTAAAAAAAATCAGGTAGATGACCCACAAATTCGAGTCCTGCCTTAAATGCCCTGATTAAAATGGAAATCCATGTTGTTCAAACTGGCTTGGCTCTTGGTCTATTTACTTTACTGTGTTTTAGATTAGTAAGCAAATGGAGAAAATGAAAAAGGTGCCAGAGAACTGTATATCTGTGATCTTGTCATTTACAACTCCTCGCGATGCCTGCAGACTCGCTGCAGTCTCCAAGCTGTTTAGATCTGCAGCCTCCTCAGACTCTCTCTGGGATAAATGGCTTCCTACCCATTATGCCCAAATCCTTGCTAATTCAATTACTCCCATCACTTTCTCTTCGAAGAAACAACTCTATTTTCTCCTATGCCAATCAATCTTTCTGAACGGAGGAGCCCAGGTGGGTACACAGATTTTATTGTTTTCCTGTTGGTTTTATTTTTCCTTTAAACTTTTCACACAATTCATTGACACCGTGCAGAGATTTTGGCTACAAAGGCCAACTGCAAAAGTGTGTTATATGTTATCTTCCAGAGAATTATCAATTGTTTGGGGTGATGACCAACGATATTGGAGGTGGAGTCCCGGTGAAGTTGCGAATTCCAGGTTATGAGATATATAGATTCCTTTCAATTGATCTCAGTATAGCTAATTTCAGTGGCTTGGATATTTTATTTAATATATTGGCAAGCTAAGAAGAAGAGAGAATATTTTTAGATCAAAGCTAATTTAAAATTCATTATGCCAATTCTTAGTTCATAGTTGAAGAATTTTTAACCTACAATCTTTTTTCCCCTTAAATTGCTCTGTATGCAGTGAAGGCACTGTAGGATTTATACTTGGCGCTATAAAAGTTAAAATACAATGGAATTAAAAAACTGCTTTGGAGTTTAGCTGCTATGTATCTTAAACCTGTGTTTCTGCGCCCAATAGCTTAGGGAAAACTCTGTTGTTGGGTAAGACTTTTAGGGTTTCACAATTTATAGGGCTTCTTGATTCCTTTTGCAATTGGGTGCAATCTTTTAGTTATTGGGATCGATGGCAATCGGTGCTATCCCTTGTTGGAAAGCTTGTCCAGCAATCTTGAATAGCTAACAATCCTAGACCTTTCTGTTAACCTTACATTTTTAAACTCACAATCAAGTGTGTCCCTTGATACCAATTATATTGTAGAAATTTGCTGTTTTAAATCATCATTAAAATAATTTCATACTGGTTTCTCCTTCAAGAAAATAATTAAAGCCTGGTTTTCGGATCATGGCCAAGCCAGATGCCAATTGGGTTAGTCAGACCTCCCTTGTGGAAGCCCCACACCCAAGGACTTATCTCCATTTACATATACATACTGTTCAAATTTTGTAGCCCTGGCTTTTGACCTTAATCGAAGTAGAGGGAGTAAAGTGAACCGAACCTTATTTGATCTTTTCAACTCTTCAAGTTTTATTGAATGATTGTCTTACTTGCTTCTATATAAGACAGTGTAGTATGGCATGCCTCTCATTTTCAAAATTTGTTCTTTCTTGCAAAACAATAGACATTCTTCTCAGTTTATATTGCAAGCTGATGAGACTTTACCCTTAATTACATTTTTTCCCGAGGTCTGATGAAAGCCTTATGGTTTCATGTTGTTTGTTCAGTTTCAAGGAAGTGGCCGAAATAAAAATGGTTACTTGGTTGGAGGTAAAGGGCAGATTTGACTGCAGGCTATTGTCACCAAATACAGACTACTCAGTGTCATTTCTGATTAAATTTGGATCCGACCGCCGTTATGGGTGGAATGTGCTTCCCCTAAAATTTAATATAACAACTGCAGAAGGAGATGAAATGGAATCAGGTCGGCTGCTGGTGGGCAGAGAAGGAGCAAGCATAGATCCGAATATGAAGATTGCTCTTTTGAATAATCAAAGTGATGGGCGGATAGAAGTGGTTGCAGGGGAATTTACTGTCAAAGCGTACACTGATTCCGAGGCGCCAAAATACATTGAGTTCAGTATGAAAGAGGTAAATTCTGGTCGTTGGAAATCTGGACTATTTTTTGATGGGGTTAGGATTCAACCCATATCAGCTTAGTGGTTTTGGTATGTGTCAGCTTTTGTTGTCAGAGTGGTTTTGTGACATTTACAAAATTTGTATGATGAAGTTTCTAGAATAAGATTGTGTCAAAAAGCTTTACTGCATTTATCATCATAACTGCAGGCCTTTAATATGAATATGACTCTGTAATATAACCCAAAATATATGAATATAATAGTTGCTCCCACCTTTGAGGGTAGATAATGTTTTTACACTTCTCTCTGATATCTTTTAGGCTTTAAGCTGCAGCTTCCCTCTGCATCTAAGAACCTTCACATAAGAATGGGAACATTTTCACTTTATTTCATCAATCTTGCAAGTTTTATATTCTTGAGGTCTTGAGCTCATGACCAAGAGCGAATAGAACCTTGCCAATCCATCTACACAACTGTGCAATCTCTCTTCCATATTAACAGAACAGATAGTTCCAATAAGGAGTTGAATGGATTTCTTCTATATATAGTGGAATTTCTTTTGACTAAATTTGGTTGCAAATTCTATGTTCTGTTCAAGCCACTGTAAGGGTGTTGACGAAGTGCATTGTATTGTGAATAAATTAACTAGTTCACATTGCATATAAACACTCAATTTTGTTGTAAATTTTTTCATGATATAAATATGCTAAAACTGTTTGGCCCTAAATTGAACAATTTTTTAGCAGGCTTTGATAAAGCTTCAACTAAGATGGGGAAAATTGAAAATGCTACTATTAACAGAGTAGCTAAATTCTTAAGAAAATTGCATTCTGAACAGCACAGATAAAGAAATCCAGTTATCAAGCTAAGCAGAAATCCAGTTATGCAAAATGTGGAAGCATGAACTGGTTGATTCTACTATGTTCAACTGAACACAAAGAAGAAATATATTAGGCTTGTATATGGCCATTAGTATGACAGCTTGAAAGTTCTTTTAAGAAAATTCAGTCTGCAAGCTATGGGAAACTAATGTTTTCGTCTAACATAGAATGATCATAAAACAAACATATGGTACTTCCGAGATATATATATATATATATATATATATATATATATATATATATATAACTGCAACAGCTTCATTAGGTGTTTTCCCGTGTACTACAGTAATAATACCTTGATGAGGTTTTAATTTTCGAAGCAGCAGTGAAATTTTATTGACGCGTTCCTGAAAGAAAAAGGGGAATAGACCAATTACAAAACAAGCAGATGCCGTTCACCAATCAACAGAAAAATTTGCTGAGGGAAGAGTGAATTATGTTCTTTTTGGACCAACATCTGAAGACAAGAGGTTTGATTAAGGCAATTCTTAATAGTTACTCTATTGTATATATATGGATTAAAGAATAGATCTTTTCATAAAATTTTGGGAGGGAGATTAATGTTGTCAAAGAAACCTCACTTACTATGATAATCCACATTATAGAGAAACTGTATGCTTTCACTTTATCAAGATGTTTTCTGGCCACACCCCTACCATCACATCTCAAATATGCAGAGACACATCAAAGCCGTCCCTAGGCCACCTCTGGTATCCTGATCCCAGAAACAGCATGTAACATACATTCTTGTATTTTCTTGTTTTTGTTTTCTGTTTTTGGATTGTTTAGAGAAGAAGACGGAGATGCAAAATGTGTTTCTCGCAGTAAACTTATTTGCAGCAATAAATAACAGAAATATGCTTTCAAATACAATATTGCAGAAATACCCACAACTAGAAATGATTTTCAGAACTATTTCAGAATGGGAAATATATAATAAAATCCAAATAAAGACAACCCGGAACATCAAAATACCTCACAATGTCATTTCCGCCATACCCACAAAATCAGGAGTTTACAATACTGAACTAGCAATGGAAATCAGCAATCTGGAAACCCAAATATGCATGCCACACCTCCTGCTCTGATTTTTTCTTCACAAAATGAAAATACTTCAACATTCAAACCCTAGAGACCTCAAATACAGCAGCAATAACTCGCCAAAATGGACGACCAGCCTCCTCCAAATCTCCGCCCACTCCCTCAGCCTGAACGGCCAGCAAGGAAGGGTTTGGCAGCCATTAAAGAAGTACAAACAACAAACAAAGTCCTCCAATCTCCCTCAAATCGGCCTCCACAAGTCTACTTTACATATACTTTGCATTGATAACAGTAAACGGTGTTCCAGGCGGGAGATAGGTGCCTTTGTTCTAACACTGGAGAATTTATTTTGACCAAAACTGGCTACGAGGTCATGGTTTTGTCTGAGTAGAGTGACAATCAGTGTGAATTAAACTTGCAAAGTGAGTTTAATTTAATAACTCTATATTGCATTTAAGTACTCAAATTTAGATTCGTTTTATTTTGACTTATAGATAGGTAAATTTGATGAAAATGAGAAAAGTATATTAGATATTTGTTGGCATTAGTGTAAATGTTTTCGACATATTGATGACATGTTTTTTATTTTTTTGTTAAGAAAATGGAGTCTCAAATTTCAGGGTAGCAAATATTTCTAAATCTAATACAGAATGGTTAGACAATTTTTTTTTGGGGTTATCACCATTGGATACCAATTTGATCTATGAGGCCTGCCTAATGAGAACTCACAAAGTGATTGATTTTCCATTTACCTCATATTGTGTTCACCATGGTGAACATATTTGCTTTCCTCCAAATTCAAGCATGTGCCTTTATAGAATACGCACACATTCATCACTAAGCCTACTTGGGTTTTATAGGGTTTAGTTGGAGCAACTTCAAGATAGTTGAACATGGCCCATTTTGCCATATTAGTAATTGAAGAGGTTGTAAATGTTCAATAAACATTGAAGCTTGATTGGACAACTTTACTAAAATAAGAAAGAGCATACACCAAATATGATAAGTTGATGTCAATCTCTGATCAACAAAAGGATTTTGAGGAAATGGAGTGGAGAATGAGATTTGATAATGGCAGTTATATATTGTTCTACATTGCATGGAAGTGGACTAGATAATTGTATATTCTTGCAAAAATTTGGTGGCTCTTATGCATGAGCTAGAAATGAAGAGTATATACTTGATACATATTTAAGACTTGAGAACATAGATTGTGTTTTCTTTTACATATCCATGTCCATCCTTATAATTCTCCTAGAGTTTATATTGGAATGTAATATAGTATTTCCATTATTCATATACTTAGATTCCCTATTTCAAAATGACACACCATTCTTGTAAACACCTCCCAAGGTGATTATGATTTAATTGTAATGTAGACCTTATGAATGAACACATGGAAACTAGTAATATGTTCCATATTAGACATGTACTAATATTCATGGTGAGGGTGAAAGTCAATAGAACAATCCATAGTCAATATACTAGTAATTTAAAGTGCACAAATACAATTAGAAACATAATTAAATTGGTTTCACCACTTAGTGTGTTGGTTAAGTGGTAGTGGTGTTGTTGTTGTTAGGATTAACAAGGCAGAAATAACAATTACATGAAAATATAACCAATATCAGAAAATAATAAACCACACAGAAGAGAACACAAGACACAGATTTAACGTGGTTCACCCAATCCCTGGGCTACGTCCACCAACAACAAGTCCAATAATATTATTATCCAGTGATTACAATATGTAATCCCTTACAGCTCAATTCTGTCGCAAGTACTAAAATCATACATCATAAAATCCCTAACCCTAAGCCATATTATACAATATTTTTGCCACTTTAGGGTTAGAATGAGTTACAATATGTCGGCCCAAAATAATCAAAAATATGTCAGCCTCAAAAAAAATCAGGACAAAAAGTGTACAGTACTTTCCTAGATAGTACTTTCCTGATCAGTCACCACAAGCTAACAATCTCCCACTTGGTGACTGATCATTATCCATACTAAAAAACCTCCCACTTGGAGATTGATCATGTAGCAATACCGCTACCATATGAGGCTCCCACTGGATCGAACCACCCTGGACTCAGTTGTTTCTTTATTCTGTTCAGTCTAGAAGACCAACTGAAACTGAACACAAGTTCAACTTCTCCCTTATTACTACCTTTGTGAACATATCTACTAGATTATCATCTGTATGAATCTTTTCCAGCTTTAACTTCCCATTATCCAAAACTGACCGAATGAAATGGTACCGCAACTGTATGTGTTTTGTCTTTGAGTGCAAAGCAGAATTCTTCGCAAGATGAATGGCACTTTGGCTATTTGTATGTGGAAAATTACCCATCTGAGGATGTCCCAATTCTTTATATTTGTTTTAAATTTCCAGTATAGAACACAACTAAATCACCCTTATAGTCTCTTATAGCTCCTTTGGATGTTTTACCATATCTAATCCATTTTGTACCATGAGTGTGAGGAGATTTTCATTTAATGTTGTTTCTAGCAAGCTTCTTAAAGTATTATCAAACTTATAAAAAGCCTTTGGGAGTTTCCAATTTTTTGCAAGCATAGAATCCCAGTTAGTTAGGGGGCAACTAGGAGTTTTCCAATTGTTGACAATAATATTTTCCAAAAGGAGTTTTTTTAATACCATGAGCACATTATCAAAAGTGTTTTCAGTATCTCTGAAGATTCAATTATTCCTCTCTTTCTAAATACACTAGCAAACAGGGGGGATTTGCTTCCAAAGTTGCATGATGAGGGGGTGCTTTGATGGGCATCTCTAATCAAAGATAAATTGTTGAACATTCATGTTGATCATCCAATAGAGACCAAACTTCTAAAAGATACTATGCCAGACATGCAAAACAAATTAACAATGTATGAAGAGATGTTGAATTGTTTCCTCCTCTTTCTTATAGATAATACATCTGTTAGGGAATTATAAGCCTCTTTTAACAAGATTATCTTGGGTTAAGAGTTTTCCATGTAGGGAGGCCCACCAAAAGAAATTGATTTTTGGTATAAGTTGTGAATTCCAAACCTCCTACCAATAGTCAGGGTCTCTGTCATACTTCAACAACATATTATAAGCAGACTTGACCAAAAATGCCCCCCTTTGATTTCTTGTCAAAACAAATTTATCTTCCTTAGGGAAGAGAGAGAACCTCACTTCACTCATCATAAATTGAAGTTCAACCACTTTAGGGAGGAGATTAGACCTTTTCATTAAACTGTGTGCCAAGATTTTCCATTTCCTTATAGGAGTTCTATAGTCAACAATATAACTCCCAAAAGAGGTCTTTGTCCTTTCCATAAGAAAATTGTATGAACTTTCTATATAACAGGCCAAATAAATGAGATGGTGGGTGAATCAATTATTCAAAAATGTTTTCTTTAATCTAACTTCAATGGCTAATACTAATAAAATATTCAAGTTATTAAAAAAAATGTAAACATGAAAAATAATAGTTAAAGTGACACTAGTTAAGGTGATTTTTACAAATTCTCACTATAGGTAAGGCTCATTGTCAATCAACCTAACTACCCTTGAATATAGAATAGCTATCACAACTAATAGAAAAATGGCTAACTAATAATATGAGGCTCACCGTTTACAGAAACCAACTAACTACCAAAAGAGTACTGAAAACAATAAATCCACCATTGAAATTAAAAAAATACTGGACGAACACAACATAATTTTATCTTTGGTAACATACGCTCGCACAAGGATAATTTTTTTTAGAGTTATAATCCTTCTTTGCATGCTCACATACCATAACCTCCATTGAACAAGATCATTTTCTATATATATATATCAATTCATGCCATCATAGAATATCCAAGTCATCCTAACATAGTTTGAAATAGGTCACACTAGATCATTCATGCAATAGAAAAGAATGAAGTTTGGACCACACAAAACCTCCTTGCTCAAAACAACATGCTACACATTCTCCATCACATTAAAAGCCGACAAATAAGTAAGTATACGTTACAATGCAAACAATCACTCTAAAACACATCAATCAATATCTTGATCAGTCTGAACCCAAAAGATTAAATCTTAGCATGTAACAACATGACTGTGAATATGAAAATCATGACAAAAGATAGATCATCATAGCACACCATCTAGTGTACATCCAATCATCCATCAAAAAATAGAAATCCTCATCATCTTGAAATACTAGAATACCTCAAATCAAACCTCATCAAATAGGTAAGATATGTTGACATTAGTGATAATCATTAATGACAACAACAATAAAATTCACACCAATATCCCCCTTTATCAGAAAATAAATATAACCCCAGTGAGGTCGGGAGGAAAAGTGTACAGTACTTTCCTAGATAGTACTTTCCTTATCAGTCACCACAAGCTAACAGTTTCACAACTATCCATCAGACTGTCAAGTGTAGCCCTATCTGTGGCTATAATTTCCTTAATATTCTTTACATGTCTGCAAGGACTTATGCAGTAACTGTAAATCTTTCTACCTTGTGCTACACAACTCTTAGACTTAAGAGTAGTAGCCTTGAGAATGTCTAAGTCCCATGAGATGGACTAATAGACTTCTCTCAATTTCTTCTCCAAGAACCTCTTCTCTGCCTTATCTTCTACAGTCTTAAGCAATGACTCAAAGTGACTATCAAAGTTATCCAATGCTATGCCTAGGTTCTCTACTTCATCCTTACTTTGAAAATCAATCGGTGTAAGAAGTAGTTTATTTACTGTCTCTACAGCCCTAGTCATTATTTTTTCTCTTTTATCCCCTTTTTGCACTGACCTCTCCTTAGCCTTAGCGAAGGCCATGAATTATAACCTCATAAGCTCATCCTCATCCATGCTATCTACATCAAAACTCACTAGTTTGGCCATACTTGCCAACAATAAAGTAGAAGAGGTGTCAGGTTCTTATTTTTGTTTCATTCTAACCCCGACTACTTTCTTTGTTCTAGTCTCTTCTTCCTTCCTTTCTTCTTGCTATGTTTCTTTTTCCTATAACTTATCTTCCTGTTTCTTCTTTGTTTTCTCTTCCTCTACCTGTCCTTGTTCTTCAACTTCCATCACACTATCCAAATTATCCATAAATGGAGCATTTACATCATGTGAAGTGTCAATCGTCATAGGCACACCAAAGACAAAGAAGTTTGGTTGCATGCTAGCTTGCTCACTTATATCTGCTACCTTAGAGCTTTCTCCTAATCCCAAAGATGTAAGGTTGGTGACCTTGGGAGGTGAGGTCTTCTTCGGCATATCACTCATAAGGATTTGATCCAGTTCCTATTGAGTTTCCTCAATCACTTCATCATATTTTCTAGCCATGATTTTCACTAGTCTGGCCTTTGTCCTCAATAGGGGTTTCAATGCATTTATTATCCTCTCCCTTTCTTGTATAGATACAACAGGTAGCATGTCTTTTATAGCTTTGTTCCTTATATTCTCATTTTCTGACTGTGCCAACTGCTTTCTGATCTCCAACTTACTATATAGTTCCTTAGAGATACTCCCTTCTATTTCTAATATATTTTTCTTGAAAACTAATAGATACTCAATGATAGTATCATCAATGATTGCTTGATTCTCATAGTCATATCTCTCATAATATCTATCCACTGCCTTCAGGTTTCCTTCTTTTCTACAGTGATTTAAGGTTTGGCTTCCACAGAGTTTGTGGATCCCTCAGTGCTATGTTTTCTTCTTCTTTCTCAATTATCTTTTCTTCTTTCTTCTTCTTTTCCACTTCTACCTCTTTTTCCTTTGGACTGCTCTGCTTGGTAGATCTTGTAGATCTTCTAGGAATGTTCGTAGGTGCAGTTTCTTGTGTTGTCTCCTCTTGTGTAGGTGATAGGTCAATTATGTCTAGTGTAGGATTAATTGTTCTTCTCTACCTCAGAAGGGGTAGGTGCATCAATAGCCATGCTTGAAGATGCTTCCATCTTTGTTCTTATGTTTTTCAACTACTCCTTAGTGATTCCTACCTTCGGAGTGATATCTTCAACAATTTTACTAATCTTCCTTTTTCTTGTTACCTTTTTTTGTTCTTCTCTAATTTTTTTTGGACTTCTCCCTATATGTTCCCCATCTCTCTTATGTAGGGTCTATCTTTGCTACCAATACACGCTCTACTTGCATGGTCAAAATCTCAGAACTAACTTCATACCCCATAGGGTAACACCATTTCTTCCTTGGTTCCATAGCCTCAAAGCACACACAATCATTTTCAACCATGAAACAAATAGTATCCTTATACCTTTCAATGAAATCTTTAGGTATCCTATACATTTCCTTCATCTACCTTTATAGAATCTTAATCATACCAAATAACTCTTCATCTACCCAGTTCTTATCCTATCTTCAATAGCTTTCTGAAATATGAATTCCAACGAGTACATTGTCTTTCCATGCCCTAGGGTGCCTGCCAAGGAACTTGTGAATAATATGTATATACATGTGAACCAACAAAGATCCAAACTTGAATGGTTTAGTCCTATCTTTCTTTATGACCTTTACATTTTCTAGGAACTATTGTGCTAGAACTTCGCAAAGGTTGTACTTCTTGTTTTCCTTGACCATCCTATAGGCCATCATGATAACCCCAAGAGTTAGGTCTGCTACTATAGAATAGTTTGATGCCCAATATCATTGCCACCAATCTAACATCTTGCTAAAATATGTCATTGACTGTCATTGCCCTCTTATCCCATTTTGAGTGTTTTAGGGTTTCCACCTATTTCCTTATATTCTTTTTAGCTACTAGAAGGGCTCCTTCATTATCTAATCTAGTTATGTCATGAATCATCTGTGCACATATTTTCACTGGTTGTTCTCCAATCCATATGAACTGATCATGGATTCTACTAAGAATTATCTTAAACCATTATGTTTCTATGAATTTGGCTAGTAGGGTTAGCTTAATGATAGAATGGTCCTCTAGGTGCTTGAACTCTTCTACCATAGATCCATCAGCTTCTATCATGGCATCCAATTCACTATAAATGTTTAGATCTCCAATGATCTCATATTTACAGTGTATATAAGCCCTAATATCTTCTACGTGCAATACACCAACAGGGGTTTGTGAAAACACTCCTTACGGATCATCCTCACAAGACTTAAATGGATGTCTCTTAAACTTATACCTAGGTCTATCCACAACATCAAAGATTACTGGTGCATCCATAACTTCACAATGAGTATAAGTCTAAATACCTTAAATACACTTGAATCTGGAACTTTGCTTCATGTGATCACAGAATCTCTCTACTAGATGACTGCAATGCATCACAAATCTTCTCTCCTTAGTCATTGATTATCAAACAATGCATAAAAGATATCGTCCAAGATCTTTTATCCTTCGCAAGTTGAGTAAGTGCATTAAACACAGGTAGCTCAACTTCGCATGTTGTCCAATCAACACAAAACACACGAACATGAAAAATGAATCTCCAAGCATTGCGCTCTCAACCACACACTCTATAGTGTCTGTACATACCATACCTAAGCTCGCATGAGCTTACTCCACATACATAGGGGTTGGATATATTCTATTATCTACGTCCAGTGCTCCCCCTAAGGCCATGTGGCCTTCTAGGTTGATGTCTCAAAGAATTCATCATGTGAAGACATAAAGTCATCTACTCTCTCTCCCTGAACCAATGCCTTATTGAATTATTTCACCTTCCATATCTTGTCATCCTCTTTGCTTTTTGATTTCTTGAAATGATTCTCAAACTCATTCATATACTCATTAAGACTTCTACAACTATCGCCAACATTCTTCCTTATAACCACAAGAGGTGATCCTCTTTGTTCTCTTGGTCCTCTTATGTTGTTCTCTCCATTGTATCTGCAAAACTTCGCTATGTGTCCAAGGTTGTTGCATTTGTAGCATGTAGGTGGTCTCCTTCTTCCCTGGTTTACTTGTAGCTTACAATATCTTATAGTATGCCCAAAGTTATTGCATTTAAGACATGTGACGTTGGCTTCTGACTCTTCTTTGACATAATCATGTTTATACCTAGACTGATCTAGTTTTCTACAATCTACTTTCTTGTGTCCATAATCATAACAGTTATAACAATAGCTGGTAAAGGTTTTAGAGGTACCTTTACTTCTGCAATCTCTTTTCATGTGTCCAACTTTGTTGCATCCAAAGCATCTACCTCTGAAAGGTCTGATCTGTTCTGTAGGCTCTTCATGAGTAGGTCTTTCTTCAATCTTCACTTCATTTGCTTCTTCATTGGTCTTAGAACATTCTGCTTCATTGAATCCAACTCCAGTCATATCTCCTTTAGGTTTCTGTCTCGCTCTTTGCTCATCAATTGTATCATTGCTCATTTGCAACTTCTCAATATGTAATTTGGATTGAGTGAGTTCTCCTTTTATGATTTGATTGTACTTCTCCAATTCCTGACATTTATCCTTGTAGTGATCAAGTTCAATCTTCATTTGTCCTATCTACTCATTTGCTTCCTCTAGTGACTCTTCAACTTTGTTTCTTACATCCTTTTCCTGTTGAATCTCTTTAATCATGAGAAGATTGATTTTCTCTTTTACTTGTTCCAGCTTCTTTATTTGATTAGATGTATCATTGTCTGAATCTTCTTGGATCTTGTCCACAGGGTCTTGTTTTTTATTTCTTGAAGTTTCAAGTTGTTCATTTAGTTTCTAGATGAAACCTTCTGCTCTTCTCAATTTGAGTTTCAATACACCATTCTCAGCCTTCTCTTTGTCCAGATCTTCAAGTGCTACTTCAAAGTTCTCTTGCAAAATTTCCGAATCCATTCTGATCTCCCTTAAGTTGTTAGGATTTCTCTCAAAGGGCCAATAGCTCTGATACCAATTGTTAGGATTAGGTAATACTGAGGGGGGGTGAATCAATATTACTACACTTTAATTTAAACTTCAACCAATTATAAATAAACCATAATAATGCTGAAATGAAAAGAAAATATAAGCACAACACATAACTCATGACACCATGATTTGTTCTCGAGGAAACCCTGGCCAAGGGAAAACCCCGGTGGGGATGGTACCCACAACTATGCACTAAAATATTATATCCTTGTAAGGAGATCTAGCCATGTTAGGAGTTGATTGCTACATAGTACATTTCCTTGTTAAAGGAATACAAAACCCTGTTAGGGGATAAAAATATCTGGTTAAAGGTGGTGAGCATACAACTCTTACAATAAAAAATTGTCTCAAAAGAGTTCTCCAAAAATGAACAATACAAGCGCTTCCTTTTTCTTAGATAGTTCAAGTTGTAGCTCTATCAAACACTAATCTCGCATTTTCCCTCTACTCTTAGATTCATATCATCACATCATAAAAAATAATATTGATCACTTCCACAAAACACTCTATACTTATACAAAATCTTCCATCCAATCGGCTTCACAAATACCATACAATACATAATAATAAATTATGTAAATGATGAACGTGTAGGAGCACCTAGGCTAGCCTCCATTGGTTAGTAAATTCTGGCTTGTACTTGACTCTAGCCAAGTCAAGAGCTTAGTTTAGTTTGTTTTAGGACCTTAGAAGGTCTCTTTCTATGTTGGCTAGGTGATTTAGTCATTAGGACTAAGGTCACAATAATAGCCTTTGTTAGTTGTTTATTTAATTTTTTAAGTTAGAAGCTTAGCTTAGGTGAGAGTCTTAAATGTGTTCTAACACATCTTGTTGTTATAAAGATGCCATAAGGTTATAAATTGATTTGGATCCTTGAGACATAGGAGGTTAGAAGCCCAAGAATATAGGAACATGGGAAATGTGGAAGTTGCCAAATGTTCAAAAGAAGTTGTCTTGAATTTTGCAATTATTGCAAAAAGAGTGCATGCCATTCGAGTATCTTTGGATTCCCTAAGTTATAGGAGGTTATGCTCAACCAACAGGCCCTAGAAAGAAGGAAATGACATCTAATGTTATGGAAGACTCAAACACCAAGCTTCATTCATGCATTGTAATAGTTTTAGAGAAAGAAAAGAGAGCTCTGCAAGCATTTTAACAGGGATTTTCTGATGTTTGTGTTGACATTCATACTTTATGGATTGAAAAGATAAATATAATGCTTGTTTAGGGTTCTATTGACTATTAGGATACTTTTTCATTTGAAGAGAAAGTCATTTTGAGTTGATCTATGTGTTGGTTTTTGGTATTCTAGTTCAGGGAGTCCATTTTTAGCTTGTTTTGAGTAGTTTAGAGAGTCATGGCTCCTCCATGAAATCTAACCATGGATAAACATTCATGTTAGATGTAAATGGAAGAGGATTCATTTTTTTATATAGTTTTAGGATTTAGGAAGTTTGAAAGCATGAGGAACTGTTTTATATACTAGACCCTAGGCAAGTTTGTGAAGTCGGGTTAGAAGTCTAGAGGTGAAAGAAGTGGAGAAACATTGCATGGTTGTACAGATCCATACTGCTCCAAGAATTTTTCATGAAGGTAAACATCATATCTAACCATTTTTTGAAGATAGAATCCATACCAATCATTTAGGGTTTTTTTTGAACAAGTTTGCTATCAAAATCACAGGTCAGTCCTAGAAATTAGGCCTATTAGGCATCTTGTCCTTGTTTGTAGGAAGCACCTGTATGGTCATTGTTAGACCCAGAAATTTTATGAATCTTTTAAAAATTCCAAAAGGGTATCCGAAACAAGTTTTATTTTTTCAAGTTGTTTGGAAAATTTTTGTAAGAAACAACAAAAGGTGACTGGTAAGGGCTACTAGAATAGGCCTATTTTTAAGGTCAATTCATGATGAATTGATGAATCCGATAAGAAGATGATTCAAGGTCCTACCAAAATAGATCAAATGGGCAAGAAAAAGAATTTTTCAATAAAGGAGAAGACCCCTGCAATGTTGGAGCAAGTTTATGGAGATTTGGCACTTAGAGCCTTCTAAGTGGGTGTGGAGAAGTGAATCAAAACTAAGGTGTTGATCATTCAAAGTGAAGTTTTCAGAGATTGACTCTTATAGTAGAGTTTGAATAGGTCTTAGTTAATGATCTAAGCCTAGTGGAAGATCCTATAGAGGAATATGATACTAGGAGGCAAGTGAAGTCTCTTGGAGGGTGTGAAGACAAGCCTTGAAGTTTATCATACATCATATTGGTATCAAAGCTTGGTTGATCAAGCTTGTGGTTAATGTTGCAATCTTCTGAATCAATAGGAGAGAATACACTAGATAAAGAAATGGTGACTAATGTTGAATTAGCAAAGAAGGTTGAGGAACAAGAAGAGGATAACAAATTGCTAAGGCAAAGACTAGCTCAAATGGAGCAGCTCTTGGGTGAAGTCCAAGACAAAGCAGATAAGGTCAAGGACAAGATTGACCAAAAGGAAGAAGCTAAAGCAAGGGAGAAGGAAATAGAGTTGGAAGAAGAAGCACCAACACCTGACCTTGTTATTCCTGAAGAGCCATTCTTAAAGGCATTAAAAACATTGAGTGGTAAAGCTTTGGAAGGTGTCCCACTATTTAGTGGACAAATGGATCCAGATTTAGTTGTGGATTGGATTAATAGCATAGAGAACCATTTTGAATGTGATGGTATCTATGAGGCACAAAAATTTATGGTGGCCAAGTCTAGACTAAGAGGTTCAACTCTTACTTGGTGGAAGTTTGTGCAAACTGAGAGAGAGAAGGATGGAAAAGGTCCTATTGTGACATGGAAAGATATGGTATCCAAAGTCAAGAAAACCTACCTTCCTAATGACTATGAAGTCCAAATGCATAAAAGGAGACATAATCTTAGGAAAAAAGATTTGGTTGTCCAAGCATACACCGAGGAGTTTCAAAAACTATGTTTGAGATCCAAGGTAGTTGAAGATGAGAGTATCAAGCTTGAAAGATACTTGAATGGCCTCAAATGGTATATTCAAGAGGAGATGAGTCTAGTGAACTTCAAATCCATTAGGCAATGCTATCAAATGGCCTTGAAGATAGAGAAGAAAAGTAAGAGAAAATAAGAAACCTCCAAAGGCAAAGGCAAAGGCAAAGATACCAAAGATCAAAGAAGTGGCTATGGTGGAACAAGTTATGATTCAAGAGCTCAAGGTGAGGTAAATTTCAGTGAGCAGCAAGAAGGAATCTCAAGTAGAGGTGGTAGAGGAAGAAATTCTAACTCTAACTTTAGAGGAAGAAGTGGTGGTTCTTCACAAGGAGGAAGAGACAATTATTTTTCCAATACAAAGTGCTACCATTGCAATCAAATGGGGCATTCTGCTTATAAATGCCCAGAGAAAGGTGGTTCATCACAAGGAGGTGATAAGAGGACTAACTTAGTTCACGATGAGTCCAACGCAATAGACAAGCATGCTGAGGTACCATTAAATTCAGAGGAAGGAGAAAACCTTATGATGAGGAGGACTCTAATCAAGGAACTGGTGAAGGAGGAGCCAAGCCAAAGGAGATCTTTGTTTAGGATCAAATGCAAGATAATGGGGAAAGTATGTAGGGTCATCATTGATTTAGGCTCTAATGATAATATAGCGTCAGAGGAAGCATTCAGAAAGCTCAAGTTGACAAGAATTTCCCACACCAATCCTTACAAGGTCACTTGGCTCAATAAGGTTCAACATGTGTTTGTCAATGAGCAAGCATGGGTGGAGTTCTCCATTGGAAGGTACAAAGACAAAGTGTTGTGTGATGTGTTTCCTATGGATGCATGCCATTTTCTCCTAGGTAGACCATGGAAATTTGACTGCCAAGCCATACATGATGGAGGGAAGAATTCCTATTCTTTCAAGAAAGATAATGTAACCTTAAAAATTCAGTCATTGTTGGAGGATGCAAAAGTGAAGACAACAGGTCCAAATGTTCTTATGGTAGGTGAAAAAGAGTTCCTACAAACTATGGAAGAGAGTGAAGGCATAGGCTATGCATTGGTGTTGAAACCAAGAGAGGGAGATGAAGGAAAGGCAGCCAAGAAGATTGAATTACCAAGGGAGATTCAAGGTATGTTTCAGACTTACCAAGGCATTGTAAGTGATGTACAACCATCAACCTTACCCCCTTAAAGAGTCATAAGCCATAGGATAGACCTTATCCTAGGAGCTACCCTACCTAACAAAGCTGCTTATAAAATGACCCCTCAACAATAGCAAGACAAATACAAGAGCTCTTAGACCAAGGCCTAATTAGGAAGAGTATTAGTCCATGTGTTGTACCCACCGTACTTGTACCTAAGAAAGGAGAAACTTGGAGGCTATGTACTGACTCAAGGGCTATCAATAGGATAACCATAAGTTATAGGTTCCTTATCCCTAGGATTGAAGACTTAATGGACTGTTTAGGTGAAGCAAAGTACTATAGCAAGATAGACTTGAAGAGTGGCTATCACCAAATAAGAATCCATGAACATGATGAGTGGAAGACAACCTTCAAGACCAATGAAGGGCTGTATGAATGGCTTGTCATGCCATTTGGTTTGTCAAATGCCCCTTCCACATTCATGGGGCTCATGAATGTACTTAAAGACTACATAGGCAAGTTTGTAGTTGTATATCTAGATGATATACTGATTTTTAGCAAGACAAGGAGTGAGCATTTGGAACATCTTGATATTGTTTTCAAGAAGCTACGTGAGGAGAAGTTGATGATCAACTTGGAGAAGTGTGAGTTCATCAAATCAGAGTTAGTGTACCTTGGGTTTGTCTTATCACATGGAAATTTGAAAATGGATAAGAGCAAGGTGGAGGCTATCATGAATTGGCCTACTCCAAGGTCAGCAATAGAGATAAGGAATTTTCATGGTCTTGCACAATACTATAGAAATTTCATAAGACAATTTAGTGCAATTTGTGCTCCTATGTTGGATACTATCAAAGGAGGAATGAAAACCAAGTTTGTGTGGAATGAAGATGCTAACAAGAGCTTTGAGTTGTTGAAGGAGAGGATAGCTACCCAACCTATTTTAGTGCTGTCAAGCTTTGAGAAGTTATTCACCATTCAATGTGATGCTAGCAATGTAGCAATTGGGGTGGTTCTAATCCAAGAGGGTAGACCGGTGGCTTTCCATTCTAAAAAGTTAAGTGAGGCTAAGAGGAAGTACTCCTCATATGAGCTAGAGATGTATGCATTGGTCCAAGCTTTAAGAAAGTGGAGGCATTACTTGCTTCCCAAGGAATTCATTATGTACTATTCAGACAATCAAGCACTTAGTTTTCTGAATTCACAAGAGAAGTTGAGTCACAAGCACATGAAGTGGGTTGAGTACCTACAAGCTTACACCTTCAATATCAAGCACAAGAAGGGTGTTCTAAACAAGGTGGATGATGCATTGTCAAGAAGAGCCCTCACACTCCAAGAAATTCAGTTGAAAAGCATGGGGATAGATCATTTCAAGGATCTATATGTAGATGATGAGGACTTTTCTGACATTTACAAGGTATGTTCTGAATACAAGAATCATTTTCATAGTAAATATGCTGAATATACTTTGCAAAGTGATCTCTTGTTTAAGGGGAATCAATTGTGTGTTCCTAGAGGCTCTATTAGAGATAATTTGATTCAAGAAAAGCATAATGGTGCTTTGAGTGGTCACTTTGGGATCATTAAGACTCAAGACCTTGTTTCAAGGTTTTATTATTGGCCTAGAATGAATCTTGATGTAAGGAGGTATGTGGAGAGTTGTGTAGTATGTCAAAGGGCCAAGGGCACTTCTACAAATGCTAGTCTTTATCAGCCACTACCTATTCCTACTAGGCCATGAGAATGCTTAAGCGTGGATTTTGTAGTTGGGTTACCCAAGACAAAACAAGGAATGGATATTGTTTATGTGGTTGTAGATAGGTTTAGCAAGATAGCTCACTTTGTGCCATGCAAGACCACAAATGATGCAAGTCAAATAGCATCTCTATTCTTCAAAGAATTTGTGAGAATCCATGGGTTACCTATTAGCATTGTGTCAGATAGGGACACTAAGTTTATGAGTCATTTTTGGAACACTCTTTGGCAAAGATTGGGCGCCAACTTATCTTTTAGATCAGCCTACCATCCCCAAACTGATCGTCAAACTGAGGTTGTTAATAGAAGCCTTAGGAATATTCTAAGATGCTTGACTAAAGAGTACAGACAACAATGGGATTAGTTGATTGGGCAAGTTGAATATGCCTACAATGACATCTTAAATAGATCCATAGGGAAGAGTCCATTTGAGATAGTTTATGGACTACATCCAAGGGGTGTCTATGAGTTGAGAGATCTGAAAGGAGTCAAAGCAAGTGGATATGTAGATGATTTTGCATTTTCTATGAAAGAGGTTCATGAAACAGTGAGGAAGATATTAGTGGACAACACCAACAAACACAAAGTAAAGGTGGATGAAGGTAGGAGGATAGTTGAGTTCAATGTTGGTGATCTTGTCATGGTGTATCTAAACAAATCTAGATTGCAAAAAGGAGTCCCTCACAAGCTACAAATGAGGAGGATAGAACCCTGTCCTATATTGGCAAGGTATGGTGACAATGCTTACAAAGTAGACTTGTCAGATGATAGTGGACTGTCAAATGTTTCCAATGTTGCAGACCTTGTCCATTATAAAGGGCCTCAAGAAGACATGGACCGGACCATACATGAAGTGATCAAGGATGTAGAAGACTTACAACTCCCTACTACTGCAAATATAGGACCAGACAGTGTGCTAGACACTAGAGTCGTCAAAAAGACTAGACTCAAGGAGTATAAAGAACACCTCATTCAGAGCTATGGGTAGAGTGTTGCTCATGCAATTTGGATCAAGGAATCAGAATTCAAAAGGATGGGCATTGATCCTACCATCATCAATCCAAGGGTGGATTGAAGTTCTTAATTTTGGGGAGGATGGTGCAGGAGCACCTAGGGTAGCCTCCATTGGTTATTAAATTTTGGCTTGTACTTGACTCTAGCCAAGTCAAGAGCTTAGTTTAGTTTGTTTTAGGACCTTATAAGGTCTCTTTCTATGTTGGTTAGGTGAGTTAGTCATTAGGACTAAGGTCACAATAATAGCCTTTGTTAGTTGTTTATTTAATTTCTTAAGTTAGAAGCTTAGCTTAGGTGAGAGTCTTAAATGTGTTCTAACACATCTTGTTGTTATAAAGATGCCATAAGGTTATAAATGGCTTTGGATCCTCAAGACATAGGAGGTTAGAAGCCCAAGAATATAGGAACATGGCAAATGTGGAAGTTGCCAAATGTTAAAAAGAAGTTGTCATGAATTTTGCAATTATTGCAAAAGAGTGCATGCCATTCAGGTATCTTTGGATTCCCTAAGTTATAGGAGGTTATGCTCGGCCAACAGGCCCTAGAAAGAAGGAAATGGAATCTAATGTTATGGAAGACTCAAACACCAAGCTTCATTCATGGATTGTAATAGTTTTAGAGAAAGAAAAGAGAGCTTTGCAAGTATTTTAATAGAGATTTTTTGATGTTTGTGTTGAAAGTCATACTTTATGTTAAGAGATAGCTTCATTCGTGTGTGTGTGTGTATATATATATATATATATATATATATATATATATATATATATATATATATATATATATATATATATATATATATATTATACAATGTTAATAATGAAGAGTTGTGATATTTATATTATATTATTATCATTATTATATTATTAATATAGTAATGATAATATTATAATGCAATGATATATATTATATTATTGTAGTTAATTATATATTTATGTTAATTATGGTTATAGTAGACAATTATGGTTATTACCATAATTGTCATATTATTATATGGTCACGACTCTTCAAGATGTGACTATTCAAAAGATATAAATATATATCAATGGCTGGTGAAAAGATCAATCACAATGGTAATCTATTTCACTACAGCAGTCACATATATTCTCTATAGGACAATCCAGATTTCACAACATGGTATCAGAGCCTAACCTATAAGAGAAAATATATTGGAGCAAAGTATTGCAGAGAGAAGATAGCACATCAAATCAAGAGGATACTAGTCATGACAGGGAAGAAGGAAATAGAATAAATTATTAAAATCAGATGGTAAATCCTGGGATACATCATCGCAATGCCCAGATGATCTATGGATATAACCGACTGTCAACAATTACTTAAGTGCGATAATCATCACATACAATGGAAATGAATAGAATAACACACCAACAATCATGGTAAGAGTGTCGAGCATGTGCCGAACATAGAGTGTTGGAGATGGAGCTATAAATCATATCGATCATTCTAGAGAATGATGTTGCAGGATATATAGTTGGGACACACAACATTTCTAAGACAATCAGGGAAATTCCATTTAAATCAACAAAATCTGAGCATGGTGGAATGGATTGACTCAAACTCTCACCGGCGCCTGGGAAATTACAAATAATATTATTGATGGATAGATAATATGGTCCAACGTAACTACAAGCAAATACCTATGGAGAACAGTTGACAGACAACATTTACACGAATGAAGTCACACGCAACATCCATGATGGAATATGTGGTGATAAAGGAAATTGGAGGAAGACAATAGTTATTATAAGTTATAGATATTGTTCTGTAATGGATGACTTACACATCACAATCTCCTTGAATCGAAACACCATCATACCAATACCAACTGCGAAGAAGGGATGATTCGATGAATTCACATTCAGTTTGGCGGAGATATATTTCAAAAAAATGTTATATCTCCTCACATGGATGCTCGAGACTTGCCCTCATTGTGGATCATGGTTGTGCTAAGAGTAGCAGCGGTAAAAAGATCAAAGGTTCTTTGGGATTGATGGATGCACTTTGTTGTGCTGATTGTCATTTCGTTTGTGGGGCTTGTGTACTCACGGCCAGTGTTCTAGTTTTGATATGAGTACAGAAGCTAGTGGACTTGTTATTTGTCTATGAGTTGTGACTCTCACTGGTTTATTGAGATCCCGCGTCATATTATGTTATGTGTTGTTCACCGTGGTGTTATCACCTTCTGATCTGCAACATGCCACTCGTGTTGGATTTGTTGTGTCCCTGCTCGCGTAGAAGATGCAATAACCTGATGTAGGGATTTATACAGTGGAGAGAATGAGAGATTTGGATCATAGAAACTCATACGACATTAATACTCCTAGGCGCAAGCTCTATATGATGTGGAAGCCGCTAAGATAGACATGGAGATAGCCATAGTGAGTAGGATTATTTTTTGATACGTAACCCTTAATATTATCAACCATGAGCATGTATTGAAGACAAAGAAGTCACCCAACATTCAATCAAGTGGGGGACTCACCTTCAAGCTAATCGACATCTACCATCAGTATATAAGACAAATACATATTCCATCAACAGCATGAGGAGGGCCATTTGCAGACATTGACTAATATACTCATAAAATGCATCGATGGGAGAAAATAATCACTAAGTGATAGACGACCATTACTTGGCAACAAAGAACACATAATCATCAGGATATAGAGCTATCCGCATAGTAAAGAAAAGCTACACATAAAATTGGCAGTGCAAACAATCCATTATCTTGTCAATATTTTGTATATCCAATCTGTGAAATATATAAGTTTGAGTCAACATCACCTAATCCTATCTGCAATAAGGGGTTGTTCAAAGGTTGAGCATTACATATAGTAATTCATATATGGAGCAAATTAAATTTCAATATTAGAAACAACTACAGTGCTTAATAAGATTGAAGGATAAAATCGACAAAGGATGCATATCTTAAATATGATCACGGATAGCATCAACTAATGATTAAACTGCATGCTTATAAGAAGACGATTAGAGGAGGCAATCATAATTATTCAAGTAACTATATATTCTATCCAATGCAAGGTCGCTATTCTATATGGACAATCGCAACACAAATTTACCTTCACAACATATTGATAATCCATGTCTATGCATAGTTATTGTTGTGGATATTTGTTGCGACTTCAACCCTTGGTAGTAAATGAGAATGTTCAAAACAATTGCAATATTAAAGTTGGAGGGCTATTTGAGATTTTTTGTTGAACTTTAGAAAACATTAATAATTGCATTATTAATGTTGCAAGCTGAAATAAAGGTAAATTGAAGTAGAAACCATTTAGCAGGAGAACATTGCAATAAATTGGACAATCATTTTAAGTAATGAGTTGGGGAAGGAGTTTTTAAGCTTCCTAAGAATCAAAGGAGATCAAATACTCCTGCAATTGCTTGACCCAATCATGGATATACTTTTTAGAGGGCTTATCTGTTGTTGTGTAGACTAAATGAAAGGGCCAAGTTTCATGTCAAGATCTGATCATCCTACTTACCGTGGGGCTTTCGACTTGCTTGGGGAGAGCAGTTTGGAAAGGCTTGCATATGCATTATCTCCTAGCATGGAATTTTCAAACCATGACTTCTTATCTGTGAGGGTTTCAATCACAAGGACGTGAAAGAATTTGGCAGGATGTAGAGATGTTGATGCATCCTCATTTCTTGTGAGATACATTGATATCAAGTACAATGAGTACGAGTATCGTATTAAAGGACTCACCTTACGAAAGGAAATACTTGAAAATATTTGAAATTTAAGATAAGTATTTCATGTTTTATTAATGCATATAAATTTTCAATTTGTAATTCATTAAATAATAAATCTTTTATGCTTCTATCATTTGTATTTTTGTACGAGATAGTTTAGCTTTATAAACTATTTGTAATCTATCTCTGACATACTTTCAGGACAAAAGCATATAAAATTCAGATTTAGAGAAAGTCTGACATTTTCAAGAGGTCAAGAAGTTGATGAACTTGAGCTTCAGAGGGAGAATATGGTTCAGTTAACTTGTGACAATCTCAATCGTATTGATTAAGAGGGAGTTCACAATTGAAGGTAAAACAAATCTGAGATTATAATAGTGGGAACTTGTGGATAGAATCACCGATGAGATGCACGTGGATAGAATACTAGAGGTCTTTATTATCTTCTCTCAAGTCCAAGAGGGAGTGTTAATATTGTGGCCTTGGAAAAGATCAAAATGCATCTTATGCTAGCCAATGTAACCTTATGACTATTCAGATTATTCGTATTGGTTCTCTTAGGAAGGAAAGTATGAAATGACATCCTGCAGTGACACCGAATTGAGTATATAAACAAGGTATGCCTTCGTGATAGATGGAGAAGTTAAAAGATCTGCATTAGTGACATTCGAGGATCTTGATTCAGAGGGAGTAGACCATGTTTTGTTGGTTCTCTAGTAATCAAGAAATTATAGCAGACAATTATGGTTATTACCATGTGAGAAGGTTATATGTCAGAAAAAGAAGCTAGAAAATCAAATTAAGTTGGCACCCCAGGATCTTGGTCATACAAATTTAGAGGGAGTATAACATGTCAAGATGGTGTATACTTTGAATTCACCAAGACTATGAGATCGTGCATACAATTTTAATTCAGTGGAGGTACATCCTCACTAAAGAACAAACAACCGATACTCTTACCAAGAGTCTTGCTAGAAAGAAGATTGTGTACCTTCAGATAACCTTGGTATGTTGTGGAATAAATCCTTACTAGGTGAAAAGAAGGTATCTTGAACACTATGTTATTACTTGTTGTGCTTTAACTATATCGTGGTTAGACAACATTAAGTTATTGGTTTCAAACTGTCATGATGTGCTATGTTCATGGCTAGACAACATTGAGTTGTTGTTTTTAAATTGTCATGACTGAGAGTTTGATTTCCACTCTTTGGATGAACCAAAGTGGATCCACCCTTTGAGAAGAGTCAAAGTGACTCTATGGGTTTTTTATTCATGAATAAATATAAAAAAAATGTGTATATTGCAATATTGTGTAAAATGATCATTTGTGTGTGGGTTAAATTTCAAGGTGACGATCTTGTAAATGGTTAACCAAAGTGTCAAGATAGACTACTTAATTGTGTGTCCCGACTGTGCGGAGATCTTAACTCTTGTTATTACTGGATGTGTAATAACGAAACCATATCATGATAGACTACTTAATTGTGTGTCCCGACTGTGCGGAGATCGTGATATTCAAGTCTATTTTCATGATGAGACTACATTAACTTGTGCATCCCGAAATGGTGGATGTCATGATAGATTTTTGATATTTAATACTCACTCGCTAAGAGGGAGTGTTAAGAGATAGCTTCATTCGTGTGTGTGTGTGTGTGTGTGTCTATATATATATATATATATATATATATATATATATATATTATATAATGTTAATAATGAAGAGTTGTGATAATTATATTATATTATTATCATTATTATATTATTAATATAGTAATGATAATATTATAATGCAATGATATATATTATATTATTATAGTTAATTATATATTTATGTTAATTATGGTTATAGTAGACAATTATGGTTATTACCATAATTGTCATATTATTATATGGTCATGACTCTTTAAGACGTGACTATTCAAAAGATATAAATATATATCAATGGCTGGTGAAAATATCAATCACAATGGTAATCTATTTCACTACAGCAGTCACATATATTCTCTATAGGACGATCCAGATTTCACAACACTTTATGGATTGAAAAGATAAATCTAATGCTTGTTTAGGGTTCTATTGACTGTTAGGATACTTTTTCATTTGAAGAGAAAGTCATTTTGAGTTGATCTAAGTGCTGGTTTTTGGTATTCTAGTTTAGGGAGTCCATTTTTAGCTTGTTTTGAGTAGTTTAGAGAGTCATGGCTCCTCCATGAAATCTAACTGTGGATAAACATTCATGTTAGATGGAAATGGAAGAGGACTCATTCTTGTATATAGTTTTAAGAGTTAGGAAGTTTGAAAGCATGAGGAACTATTTTATATACTAGGCCCTAGGTGAGTTTGTGAAGCCAAGTTAGAGGTCTAGAGGTGAAAGAAGTGAAGAAACATTGCATGGTTGTATGGATCCGTACTGCTTCAGGAATTTTTCATGAAGATAAACATCATATCTAACCATTTTGCAAAGATAGAAGCCATACCAATCATTTAGGATTTGGTTTGAACAAGTTTTCTATCAAAATCACAGTCCAGTCCTAGAAATTAGGCCTATTAGGCCTCTTGTCCTTGTTTATAGGAAGCACCTGTATGGTCACTGTCAGACCCAAAAATTTTGTGAATATTTTAAAAATTCCAAAAGGGTATCCGAAACAAGTTTTATTTTTTCAAGTTGTTTGGAAAAGTTTTGCAAGAAACAACAAAAGGTGATTGGTAAGGGCTACTAGAATAGGCCTATTTTTAAGGTCAATTCATGATAAATTGATGAATCTGATAAGAAGATGATTCAAGGTCCTACCAAAATGGATCAAATGGGAAAGAAAAATAATTTTTTCATAAAGGAGAATACCCCTGCAATGTTGGAGCAAGTTTATGGAGATTTGGCACTTAGAGCCTTCTAAGAGGGTGTGGAGAAGTGAGTCAAAACTAAGGTGTTGATCATTCAAGGTGAAGTTTTCAGAGATTGACTCTTATAGTAGAGTTTGAATAGGTCTTAGTTAATGATCTAATCCTATTGGAAGATCCTATAGAGGAATATGATACTAGGAGGCAAGTGAATTCTCTTGGAGGGTGTGAAAACAAGCCTTGAAGTTTATCATACATCAGTCGGCTTCAAAAATTTCATCTAATACATAATAATAAATTATGTAAATGATGAACATAGATTTGGTGATCTTATATTACCAAAGTGTCAGCAATATACTTCATCCATCTGACTTATAATGTTACCATCACTATCCTTCTCTCAATCATCGCAACTGTTTGTGTACCCTATTACATTGATTCTCTATCTTCGCATACCTTCAGATCATTGTATCTTACTGATTTGATCATCAAAACACATGTGATCTTAACTAAAGCATATACATATCCCAAAATACCTTCTACTAACTTTGCAAGCCATAATACATCATACAATGTCATCGCTAACCAAAACTATATCATAGTACACTATTATCCTGATTTTGTACTTAGTCATTTTCACGATTATGACTCCAGTAACAAAACTCTCTACATGCGATCACTCCAGCATAAGTGTTTCCATGAATGACAACCCTCAAGTGATCCCTAGTGCTTCAAAACATCACTTGCCAACAAGAGTCTATCCTATAAATCCCTAGAGTGGTTTCCAGTATTGTCTAAGTACATTTGGATAAAGTAATGAGAGGCTACCTCTCCAATTTTGTCCTTGTATCATCAGAAAATGGAAGCACTTCCATTTAGGACTGGTTTAGCCCTCTGAGTAAGTGGTTTGGGGTTATGTCAAACGCCTTGAATGGGTCTTTGACTTGGATCTAGAATTTTTCTTTGTTCTACCCCACTTTCCACTTCTTTCTAGCATAATTCTGGCATCCTGAATTGAGATTCTAAGATTCTTGACCTCAGGGTCAAGGTTGACCTCGACCTTGACCCAGGGTCCAAAGTAAAAAGCTCTAGATTTTCTGGATGTTGAGTATAATTTAGGTCCATTTCTAAGGGTAAAGGCTAAAATGGGTATTTAATTCTCCTATGTAGGCCTCTCTAGAAGTTTCTGCCCTAGATCACTTTAAAAGGAAGTCTTCTCCTCTCATTTTCCCCATCAAGTATCAAGTTTTCCATCAAGCCATCATTCCATCAAGAAGAAAGCAAGAAGGAGAAGGAAAGCATTCAATCATTCATTCATCTTCAAGCATTCAAGCATTCAAGATCCAATTCATCAAGGAGATCCATTGATAGCCATTGAAGGATTCAATCTCTATGGAGCCCTCTTGTTGAAGATTTCTCCATCCACATTCATTCAAACTTCTTCATATTCCAAGATCCATTCAAGATTGGTGTTGAATATCTAAATACAATTGATTTGAGACATCCTACATCTAATTATACATTCATTTGGAGCATCCATACTTGTGGATTCAAGGATGGGAATCCTCTACAAGGGATTTCAACATAAGAAAGGTGAATTGTTTCATTTACTTTGTTTATTACAACAATTCTTTGTTTATTACAACAATTTCAATTCAATTTCAAGGTTAATTCCTAAATTGGGGTTTGACTAAGGCAAACCCCCACAACAAACAAAACCATTTTTCTCGCAGGTACAAGTGCTGAACAGTGAATTACAGTGCATATTCGGATACCTTTTTCGGCAAACTTTTGGGATCCGCAAACAAAATTTTCGTCAGAGCAGTGCAGGTCAGGCAACATAAAGAGGTAAGATTGTGCCTCAGGGTAAGATCTTACCCCTATTTTGGGTCAAGGTCGACCTGGCTCATAAAAGAAAAATATTTTTGGGTTTTGTAGATTCACAGTTTTGATTAAAGATCAAGGAAATCAATAGTTTTTTAGACCATTTGACAGGCTGTTTAGAAGATTCTTTTTCGAAGGTAAGTACCTCTTATTTCTTCATTTCAATATTAGTCTTCTAGATTTACTTCCCATATCATTAGAATTTCATGTATGTGTTAAATATTGGTTTAGGGTCTCTTTTATGTGCAATCCCCTATTGTTCTAGACCCCATTCATATTTTACATCTTATATTTTGGTGAACTCGATAAGCTTACCCCCTATCTTTTATGGAATTAGATGTCCTATTATGTTTGTGGTGTTCAATTTTCTTTTCATGCTTATAAATTTCATTTTAATGCATTTGGATATATCTAGATCTATTTTTTATGCATTTCTTTATTCGTTATCATGTTGCACAAGTTGTTTCAAGTGTTTTCCAAACATTCTTCTATACCTTTTTGGATTACACGACATCTTCCTCCTACCTTACCATTGCATGGTGTTACACCTAGAAAGACTTTATCTAGTGGGTGTGATGTTGCTTTTTCCTCTCTTGTATTACCTTGTAAGGATATATTAGAGCAAGAAGATGACTTTAATCTATCTCTTCATCATATTTCTCTTTATGGAGATGAGTTGGGGATTGATGTTAATTCTTCTCCTAATGAGCCTACTTTAGAATATAATTTACCTTCTTCCCCCTTTAGGGATGAAGCTTTAATGATTTATGGCTATCCTACAATGTGCTTTATTGGTAGGGATGATAATCCTCCTATTTGGGATGAACCTTTGGATTTAGATGTTGATTACTCTCTTCCTTAGGAAACCATTGTGGATGATCCCTTGGATAAAGATATTGATTTATCCCCTCCTCATGAATAATCTTTGATACAAGAAGGTGATTTATTAAAGGATGACATATTAATACATGATGGTGAATCTTTTTCTAAAACACATTCCTCTTATGCCAACATTTTAGCAAAAGAAGACAACATTATAGATGCTTTACCTCCATTTGGGATTCCTTCTAGTGATGAGGCATTAGCAAAGAATGATATGAATTCCCTTAATGCTCTCCCTCTTAGTGATGATCTTATGGAGAGTCAACATCCTACTTCATCTCCTCCTAGGATGTCTTCTTTGATTCCTTCTTATGAATCTGTTTGTAGTGTTGAGATAACTAACATGGTTTATCCAGAACCCTTGTTGACTATCAAAGGTTGTCCTCGCATTACTATCAAAGGTAAACCTATGGACTCTTTAGAGTCTTTCAATGATCAAGATTTGATAGCTCACACCTATCACACAAGGAATAACCCTCAACCTAATCTGGTGGTTTCTACTTCTTTACCACCTTCTCAACCCATTCTTCCTCCTCCACCTCATCTTCCTAGCAAGGAGTATGATTTGATAAACCAATTACAAAATACCCTTGCTAAGATTTCTTTATGGGAGCTTCTTAAAAATTCACCTACCTACTATGAATCCTTGAAAAAAGCTCTAGCATCTCTTCCAACTCCACCTCCTAATAAAGAGAACATCAATACCTTCTTACAGTGCATGCATGCTACCCCGGGTCCTCTTGACATTTTATTTAATCAAAAGGATTTACCTTCTAAAGAAGTTCAGAATAATTATGATGCTCTTATGGTTTTTGTTACTATCAATAAGAGTATCATTCATCGGACCTTTATTGATAATGGATATGGGATTAATGTTTGTAGCATGGACATGCTCAAAGTGATTAAAGCTGGTCTTTCAACTATTCAACTTGACAATATTCCTATACGTGGCTTTGATAACATTGCTAAGAACACTTTAGGCACAATTACCTTACCTATCAAAGTAGATCCGATCATCCTAAATACACCTATTCATGTTATGCTTGGACATCTTAATTATAACCTTCTTTTGGGTAGACCTTGGTTGCATGATATGCATGTTGTTCCTTCCACCCTTCACCGTAAAGTCAAGTTTATACATAACAACACAATGTATACACTTCATGTGGATGATGCACAAAATCCTTGTTTGAATATTCAAACCTACAATACTCCTATTCCTAATCCTTATTCCTCTAATGCTCTTCCTGGTGATGATTGGGGAACCTTGGATTTTAATCCTACCTTTATGGGAGAGTATAAGGTTTTTGATCTTGATTTTATGAAGCAACAAAGAGAATTTGAACAACAAATTTTTTCTTCTACTTCTAATACCCTTCGTAATAACTTTGTCGTTGCTTCTACTCATTATGAATTTGTCAAACCTACTAATGATGACATAGTGACTTCTAAAGTTCCATTGACTCTTTGTGATATGGTTTCTCATTACGGTCCTGGCTATCATTTCCTAGTTAAACAAGGATTCAATGGTCAAGGATGTGGTAAGCATAAACATGGAATTCAAATGCCCTTACAGAATGGGGGGCATGAGAATTCTTATGGATTGGGATTTAATCCTCAACAAAAAATCAATGTTAACAACATCTCAAATAACACTTCAAAACATGATAAACCTATGAAGGAATTTGACCAAGAAGTTCTTTTGCCTAAACTCCTTCATGCTAAGATGATTACTAGACCTAAATGCAAAAAGAAACGTAGTCCACACTTGAAGACTCTTCCTTTTTGTTTGTATCATAGATTTCATAATCACTCTACTAATGAATGTCAAGCTTTACATTATAAGATTAGGCAGCTCATTGATAGTAAGGTTATTTATATATCATGTGGCAATGAGTTGTATTTCAAACATGTTTTCTCTAAATAACATTTATGTTCCTATTATGGAGCTCCACATTATGTAAACAATGTTAGCCTAATCCTTGGAGGCTCGTTGTCTTGTATAGTGTTGTGAGCAATATAATAGGTCCCCTTCCATCCTTGTTCCTATGCTTGGGGGGCAAGGATGATATCTCCTTCTTTTCTTTCTTTTTGGGATCCAATTTTCCTTGGTTAAGAAGTATCTATCTATTATGTGATCTGCATACATTAAAATTTTGGTTTGCATTGAGGATCTATGTCATTGATCATAACAAATTTCGTTGTTTGACATTGGGTCCCTCATAAGGGTTACTTTTTCCCTTCTTGCATGATATCTCTTTGCATTCATCACTTCCATGGCCTCATAGGAGTTGTGACCTTCTTGGCTTGGAATGGGTGTTGTCTATGGATATTGTCATGATGTTGAAGAAGGCCTTATCCTTGTTCTTTTCTTCCCTTAACATGTCAAAATAGTAGGTATTTTTTCCATCTTAAGGATGGGGCATATATACGGCCTCCCTCATTCTATATTATGCATTTTTGTTCTAACCTTTTGTTTTGTAGCATGCTAAATCCTTAGAAGGTAACACACATAAGTTTCTAAATCCTTAAGAGATATGCATTTTCAATTTCAAATATGCTAAATCCTTGGAAGGTAATGCACATAAGTTTCTAAATCCTGAAGAGATATGCATTTTACAAATGTATTCTATGGTGATATGAGGATATGGATCCATGGGTACTTCATAAAATTCATCAGGAGACACACTACATACATGCACAAAGCCACCAAAAGGCGCACAACTTTATGGGGTGACTATCAATTTCTTTCTTGGTGGACCATCCTATCCTTTTGTGGTTCACAGTGAGACACACACATCTTACTGGGTGAGCTAGCCACTCCTCTCTCCCCTTTTCTCTCTTTTTTCTAGTGATGTCTCTCTTATAACAATCTTGGAGTTAACAAAGACTCGAGTCCCTAGGGGCTTGAGGATTCCTTTATCCCTTTGATTTCAATAAGATTGTCTTTTTCTTTCTGATCTCCTTTACCAAGAGTTTGCATCGAGTCCATACTCTTGCTAAAGTGGGGGCTAAATGTATTGTCAAAAAATGGAAGCACTTCCATTTAGGACTGGTTTAGCCCTCTGAGTAAGTGGTTTGGGGTCATGTTGAATGCCTTGAATGGGTCTTTGACTTGGATCTAGCTTTTTCTCCTATTCAGCCCCACTTTCCACTTCGTTCTAGAATAATTCTACCATCTTGAATTGAGATTCTAAGATTCTTGACCTCAAGGTCGACCTCGACCTCGACCGAGAATCCAAAGTTCAAAGCTCCAGAGTTTCTGGATGTCGAGTTTCAAAAAGATTTGTTTTCCCTTTTCTAGGTTGGCTGTTTCGGGCTTCAGAATGGTAAACTCTTAAATTATATTTAATTTAGGTCTATTTATAGGGGTAAAGGCTTAAATGGGAATTTAATTCTCCTATGTAGACCTCTCTAGAAGTTTGTGCCCTAGATCACTATAAAAGAATGCCTTCTCCTCTCATTTTCTCCATCAAGTATCAAGTTTTCCATCAAGCCATCAAGCAATCAAGAAGCAATCAAGAAGGAGAGCGAAAGAATTCAAGCATTCATTCATCTTCAAGCATTCAACTATTCAAGATCCAATTCATCAAGGAGATCCATTGGTAGCCATTGAAGGATTCAATCTCTATGGAGCCCTCTTGTTGAAGATTTCTCCATCCACATTCATTCAAACTTCTTCCTATTCCAAGATCCATTCAAGATTGGTGTTGAAGATCTAAAGAAAATTGATTTGAGACATCCTACATCCAATTCTACATTCATTTGGAGCATCCATACTTGTGGATTCAAGGATTTGAATCCTCCACAAGGGATTTCAACATAAGCAAGGTGAATTGTTTCATTTACTTTGTTTACTACAACAATTTCAATTTAATTTCAAGGTTAATTCCTAAATTGGGGTTTGAATAAGGCAAACCACTCCCCCAAAAAAACAAAACCATTTTTCTCACAGGTACATGTGTGGAACAGTGAATTACAGTGCAGATCTAGATACCCTTTTTAGAAAACTTTCAAGATCTGTGAACATAATTTTTGTCGGAGCAGTGCAAGTTAAGGTCGACATAAAGGGGTAAGATTGTGCCCTGGGGTAAGATCTTACCCTTGTTTCAGGTCAAGGTCAACCTGGCTCAGAAAAGAAAAAGATTTCTAGGTTTTGTAGATCTCACAGTTTCGATTCAAGATAGCAAAAATCAACAGTTTCTGAGACTGTTTGATAGGGTTTTCAGCAAATTCTTTTTCGAAGGTAAGTACCTCTTATTTCTTCTATGTACAAACAAATGTACCTTCATAGAATTAGTATCATACAATAAATCAAATAAATACTAAATAAACCACAATTAATACTTTATTTAGCAAATAAAGCACAATTAAGCATCTTATGGCTCTTTATTTAAGAGTGTTAATGTGAAGCTCTCAGCAAGCTACCATTAATGACAATCCTAGAATGAGAAATGATATGATAAACAAGCTAAATTGTTCAATTCTAAATGAAATATGACTAATTAGTCTTAATTTTCCTTTCTACCTATAAAATGCAAGAGATTCTATGCAATTCTCCGATGTGTGGTTATGAATTATGATTGATTTTGGTCTTCCTTTTATAGATTTATGCAAGGGTGTAGTGGTGTTGATCATGATTAAGCTTGAGTTGAGTCTTTGGTTCCACCCTTTGAAGACAATGCAAAGCTTATGTCCTCAAAGCTTGGGACAAGTAGACAAGATGAATGGACAAGATGCTCTTTCACTTTGAGTGATTGAGATTGAATTTGGCTTGATCTATGTGAATGCATTTCTCAAATCCTATTGGTTGATTGAATTCCCTCCCCTTTTGGGTTGTTGAGAGAAATTAGGATTTATTAATTGATTTAAATTCATTTATTTAGCCATGTACCCCTTGAATGGGTTGAATTTGATTTAATTCCAAACTATACAATTGATAGAATTAATTGCACTTTGATTTGATTTAATTTGATTAAAATGCTCTCAATTTTGATTCATCTTGAATTAAAGCTTGATTTTAATTTTGATTGGCTAAATGTTTGATTTGATTCAATTGCTTTGATTTTGTCCTCCATTCGCTTTGATTTGCTTTGATTTATTACTTAATTGTCTTTGTCCATTTTTCAATGATTACAAATGCCCCTCTTTGAGTTGACGCGTGAAGCATGTCAATTCAAAGAATACTCTGATCTTGCTGATGAAAAGGTCATGATTCTGTTGATGGTCAATCTTTGATGTTCGTTTGATGGTGTTACTCAATGATCGGTTCTTGATATCTAATATGAGATTGATGCAGTTCTTGATTGATTTAATACTCTTGATGTAGTTCTAATGATCAATCTGATGATTGATCCTTGATATGATGCTTGATTCGATGAAATATTCTGATGTAATACCTGATTTAATGATTGATTCTGATGTAATGCCCCATTCGATTATTTTACAAAAAAAATTTGATAAAAGCTTGCACTCTAATTTGATGATCGATCTCCTAATTCGATGATGATGTTGATTATTTGATGGTATGCCCCCTCAGAAATGAAATAAAATTTGATCGATGTTTGAAAATTTTGACTATTTAGGTCAATTTGCATTGATTTAGGTCAATTTATAATAAATTTTGATTGCATTTTCGATATTGTTTTTACGTCTGTTTGATGACAAATGCCCCTGTTTTGGCTAATTTGATGGAAAATTTGAGTTCTTAGGTCAATTGTGGTAAAAGATTCCTCTTTGTAGGTCAAAGATACCCTTTTTAGGTCAAAAGGCCTATATAAAGGGGTAAAAACTCCTTTTCACTATTCATTTTCACTTTTACTTTTCATTTTTTACTCTCTGACCTATGTTGACTTTTGATGATGTCGATCCCCATTCATGAGAATAGATTCGAGCGAGGTTGCCGTTATCAATGTCCACCTAGCTACGGACCATCGGTGAGTGCTTGAACTTCTTTGTTTTTTCGATTCATGCATTTAATTCTAAGAAATTTGAATTTTTTTTGTAAAAACCCTCTTTTTTTTCTATTTTAAATTCAAATAGTGCTTTTGCTTAATTAGACTGCGCTTTCACCCTCCAAGTTGCACTTTCGTGACTTTAAACAATGCTTCCACATTTTGAAAGTGCGCCTATGCTCACCAGTTTTAGGCCCTAATCCACTTTTGCCATGTTAAATAATGCTTTTGCTCTTTTTTTTGCTTTTGCCAATTTAAACATCGCTTCCAATCTTTCGGCGCTTTTGCCCCAAAATGTGCTTTTAATCCATTAAATAGCACAGTGCTTTTATGTTTTTGCACTTTTAAAGCCTCAAATAACGCTTTCACCTTGCCAAGAATGATTTTTAATCGACTAAGTCCACTTTGCAATTTTCTCGACGTCGTCGATCAGATGATAGGTTAAGGTAATGAACTTGATGTTTTATAGCAAGTTGTAAGATGTCAATATGAGTTAGTCATGATTTGAATATTTTTCATCAATCTAGATTCAAATGATGGGTGATGATAAATTTCCTATTCTCTCTGAGTAGAAACATGAAAATTGATTGTGGTTTGATATTTTTTAATTTTTGATTGACTTAGAATGATCCAAATAAGAATTGATTTCAATTCTGATGTAATTGAACTTGCTTTTTGCAGGTTGTCCTTAAGTCTTTGGGTATTCGTGGTGCTTATCCCTTATCATGGAGTATGATTCCTGAACTAAGTGCAGCGGATCATCACCATATTAGTCTCTATGGCTTGTCTTTCTTGTTGCATCTTCCTCGATTTTGAGTGAATCAGGGTCTTATCATTGCTATGGTTGAGCGTTGGCACTCATACCATAATACTTTCCACTTGCCACTAGGGGAGATGACCATTACTCCCAAAGATGTATATTGTATCCTTCATTTATCTACTCATGGTGAGCAGGTGTATTACAATTCCCTCTATGATGGATCTGCATGTCGATGGGTTTTTGGTGATCCTACCATTGGTGATGCTCACATCCAGTGGGCACAGTTTGTTTCATTTCCTGTATTGCCAGCTGTATTGGGCACCTTGATTGTCAGATTCTTACTTCCTGATAGACGCAGGCATGGGTTTGATGTCAGTTGAGGTCCTATCCTCGAGGATTTGATGGCACATCCTCATCGCTTTGATTAGGGTTTCTGTGTCTTGGCACAGTTATACCATGAGTTACACACAGTGGTTTATAGGCCTTCCTCCACACTTACTGTAGGAGCTATCCTTTTATAGCTTTGGACCTGGGAGCATATCCTAGTGACACGTCCTATTACAACATGAGATTGTCATCCAAGTTGGCCATTTACTTGGATGTACAAGGGTATTATCATCCAGACCCATATGAGTAAGACTGATTACTGGTATCGTGTCATTGATGACATGGACACTATTGTGTGGAGGCCCTATATTAGTTGTGAGGCTTTGCCCGAGGATGATTTTGAGTTACCTTACATGTTCTACCCCCGATGGATGATCGGGTGTTCCACATATGTCATTGAGAGGTTTTGCTTCCGGCAAGTTCTGTGTCAGTATGGGTGCACACAGGATATGCCACAGGGAGTAGCTATGTATACTTGTGTATAGGCAGAGAGATCATTATGGGGTCCCTATGTGGATTATGGGATAGTTGTGAAAGATATTCGAGATATTGGGTATCATCCTTGATCTGCTAGATCACACATGTTCCTGCCATTAATGAGCTATCAAATGGAGATGATGGTGATGCAGGAGATGGTGGTGATGATGATGGTGGAGATGATGGTAGAGATGGTGGTGGTAGGATTAGGGGATGGCATGGATGACATGGTCATCGAGGAGCTAGAGCAGGTAGAGTTTGTATTCCAGTGATTGCTACTACTCCTATCCCTCCTAGGGGTGATGATCAGGTGAGGGGTCATCGTGTGGACAGATCATTACATCTTGTTGCCATAGATCCAATAGATAGACCTAGAGTTAGTCAAGAGAGAGAGGTTGAGGCACATGTGGCTCAGGTTTTTCTTGATCAGGCACAGGGTCCTCTTGCTCAGAAGGTTATACAACTAGTTGTTCCACAGACACATGCTTCTGCTTCTGCTTCAATGCCATCTTCATCATCACATCCTTCTTCTTTCAGATTTTTTCCATCATTGGGAGATCCATCTTCTTCGATGCCTTCTTCATCCATGCCTCCACCACGGGGTCCTACTCTAGCTTTAGCATCAGACGTTATATCTCTTCAAATTTAGATGTCAGCGATGCAGCAGTAGGTTACTCAGTTGAGTTTGATGATGTAGACCTCCATGGTTGTTATGACCCAGCATGGTTTACAGGTTAGTTCGAGTCGGCCTCTAGATAGTGCTCTTGGTCTCGATGGTACCGATGGTGCTAGTGGTTCAGCTCTTTGAGATATTTCTGATTATTATACATGATCTCATTTATTATTTTTATCGAGACATTAGACTCTTTATTGTATCATTTTTTATTTGTTGATGTTGTTAATGCTGATACTTTGGTAGACATTGATGTACAAATATTGCTTTTATGATCATTTGATTGACTCTGATATTCTTCTCATTTTATGATGATGGTACCATGAACTCTGATACACTTTTTGATATATTTCACTATATATGATGTCATGATGTGTTGGATCTCTTTTTCTAGTTTTTAGCATGATATGCAGATCTAGATGATTCTATCTCCTATATGCTTTGTTTTATGCTTTTCAAATGCGATTTTTCAAATGTATGCATATGTTCTATTGATGCTTAAATGGTTGTCTTATGTATGACTTAGAATAGTTGAATGCAATGCAATGATTTAATGATTAATGATATTGTGTATGTATGCAATGGATACATGTAGGATGTTAGATGGATAATGAATAATGGATCTAATGGATGTATTTATTTTGATATGAAAATGTGATGGATCTATGTAATGATGCAATGACCATGAGCTTTTAATGATTAATGAATCTAAATGTTATATGTGATATGGATGGATGATACTTATCATGGATGTCCTCTAATGAACTTTAATGAATAATGCCACGTTTCACTAAATGATATGCCTTTAATGATGAATGATCTTAATGGATGCAATGAATGTTTAACTAACTAACATAATGCACTTAATGGATTGATACTTACGAATGCACCTTAAATGATATGAAGGCAATCTAATGATAATTAATGAACTTAATGAAATTTAAATGGATGCAATCTAATGATAATACAACTTAATGTAATGTAAATAGATTTTAATGATATATGCAATCTAATGCAATGAACTTAATGATTCAAATGTTGGACACACTTGACTGGATGCAAGGTTTAATGAAGATGACTTAATGCAACTTAATCAATGCAAGTGAACTAATGAAATGCACTTTATTTTTTATTTGTTTTTTATTTCCAACACACTTGATCGTATATAGTTTTTTTTTATGATTCTTTTGATTTTTTATTTGACTACACCCCCTTTTTCTTTTCCTTTTGCAAATTAAGCCAAGAAAGGCCAAAATATATCAAATGCATTTAATCTAAGATGTATGCAACTAACTGTCATTATTCAAAAATTTGGAGCTTATAATCATCATTGGGCGATTTTGGAATCCCATTTAGTACAACCATCACTAGTTCAACTATGATGATATGAATAATTTTTGCACCTCTTTCTTTTCTTTCTCATCTCTTTTTGGTATGACTATCACTGATTGAAGCCAATCATGAGAGTGCAAATACTGATTTTGTCAGATTCTATGTTGTAAATGGATTTTGGTATTATGATATTGAAGATCAAAATAGCCAAGGTATCCTTTTGCGTAGACAAGCAGAAATCTCAGTTTTATCATATGTACAAGTCCTCGATGATTCTTTGATGATCACGTCTTTAAAAAAATTATACATGATTTAAAAGTTTGATTTTAAGACAGTCATTTAGAAATCAACCAAAAATATCATCCTTTCATCATAGCTTGTCTAGTTTAAAACTTTCATCGATTCGCTAGAAAGACATGATTTCATTAATCAAGTGAACACTTAGAAAAAAATTTGCAATATTTTTCAAATCCATATTTCAAGTGTAGTTCCATCCATTTCATACTTTTAATCCTGATAAAGATAAGGTCATATAAGATCTCGGATCAAATTTTGCATTTGGTTCAAATTGGGCTAGAATGAAGATTTGATTAAGTGTTCCACTTTCATTTTTGATGAATTGATTCCATGATTGAATAAGCTTTTCTTTGATGAATCCTTCCTCCTTTTGAGTAGATTGCCCCCAGTTTGATATAATTTCATTTGTCAGACTTAGGGAAATTTGCAGATTAGGTGACCAAAATCTTTAGGTACTTGCAAATGCAACTATGGGGTTTTATTATGCAATATATACAAACGTCGGTGAATGCAATATTTACAAGGTGACCTTCTAGGTATGCAACTGAATTGGACTTTCAATGGTGCCTGTTTACCAGGTTTTCACCAATTGAATGGATCTTGCTTTCTTTTTCTATTTTAAAAGATTTTCTCTTTTTTTGCTACCAAGGTGCCTATTTGCTAGGTTTTCACCAAGATAACTTTTTCTCTTTTTAAAAAAAATTTCTTTGTATTTTTTTTTTTTCAATTTTTTTTCCATATCATCAAGGTGCCTATTTGCTAGGTTTTCACCAAGACAACATCTTTTGAGGATCTTATATGAATATTTTTAGCTTTCTTCATGCTCAATTCCACTATTTTTTATCTTTTCTACTTTTTTGATTTGTTTGCTATTTTCTATTTTCCAATTGTTTTTGGTATTTTCAAGATCTCTTTTGACTATGTATAATAAATATGATGCTTTCCATTTGATTTCTAATACTCTTTATACTCTTTCATCTACCTCATGTATAGAAGCTCTGTAGATGTATGCTATTGATAGGTTCTTGTAGTTCTTCTCCACCACAATCCGCTAATTTGTAAGTGTCGGTCCCAAAAGAAGAAGTAATGATAAATGGTCCTAACTAGTTTTCTTCCCATTTTCCCTTCTTTTCCCTTTCTACTTGATTCTTGGGATTATCTCGCAAAACTAGGCCACCTATTTGAAATGTTCTTGACTTGATATGCTTGTTATAAGTCCTTGACATTCTATTTTTATATACCTTCAAATGATCAAATTCTTGTTGTTGTTTCTCATCTAGGAGCTCTAGTTCATATAACCTAGCAACTCTATAGTCTTCCTCACTTATCAAACCACGAAGAGATACCCTTAAGGATGAAATTTCTACTTCCAAAGGTAAAACTGCTTCTGTTCCAAAGACTAAGGAGAAGGGTGTAGCTCCTGTTGGCATTCTTATGCTTGTTCGAAAAGCCCATAAGGTCGGGTTTATTTTTATGTGCCAATATCTACCTGAATTGTCCACCGTTCTCTTCAATATCTTCACGATGTTTTTATTTGTTGCTTCTGCTTTTCCATTACCTTAGGGATAATAGATTGATGAAGAATGATGGATCATGTGAAACTTTGTGCATAACTCCTTTAGGTCTTTGTTTTTGAAGTTCTTTGTATTATCCTTTATGATGGCATGAGGTATGCCATATCTATAAATGATGTGATTTAGGATAAACAAAGATATCTGCTTTCCCCTTGCAGTTGATAAGGGTACAACTTCCACCCATTTGGCAAAGTATTCCATTGTCGTGATGATGAATTTATGACCATTCGAAGATGGTGGATAAATCATTCCTATTAAATCTAGACCCCATTGATAGGATGACTAAGGTGTTCTCATCAGATGAAGCTCTTGTGCAGGCACATGTATCAAGTTTCCATAGAATTGACACTTTCTACAAGTTTTGGAAAAGTTATAAGCATCTTTCTCCATTGTAGGCCAAAAATATCCTATCCTAAGAAGTTTCTTAGCTAGGGTGAATCCATTCGAATGTGACTCATAGATTCCCTCATGGATTTCTCGCAAGACTATGTTTGACTCCTCTTCTTCTAGACATCTAAGGAGCATTCCGTCTAAACTCTTACGATACAATGTTTCAGAAATTATGGCATATCGAGAGGCTTGGTGAATGAAGCTTTTCTTTTGATTCCTAGTTTGGTCTATGGGTAGGATTTGATATTTTAAGTAAGTCTAAATAGGTCCATACCAAGGTGATTCATGTGTAGTTAACAAGAAAATGGTATAAGGATGGGTAGGGTCAAATGTTGGTTGTTCCACTTCTTCTACCATGAATTCATATATGGCGCTTTGATCTGGCATTTGTAGAAGTGATGCCAAAGTTACCATCACATCTGCTACTTTATTCTTTTCTCTTGGCACTTGTTCAAATTTAATAAGAATGAAGTACTTCTTAAGATTTTCCACCATGTTTTTATAAGGTTCCAACTTGTCATCTTTTGTCTAATATTCCTCATTAACTTGATTAATGACTAATTGTGAATCTCCATAAACCTTTAGTTCTGTCACCTTCCACTCTAATGCCAACTTGATTCCAATAACCAAGGCTTCATATTCTGCTATGTTATTCGTACATAGAAATAGCAATTTATAGGACTTTGGAATCGTAGATCCTTGAGGGGTGATTAGAAGTATGCCTGCTCCTGACCCATGTTGAGTGTATGAACCATCAAAATATAATTGCCATGTCTTTGCCTCAACATTCAAAATCTCTAAATCTAGGAATTCTACTTGAATGGGATGATCATCTTGTAGTGGTTCTTCTTCTACTTGGTCATCAATGACTTTCCCTTCGATAGATTTGTAGTCTACATAATCAATGTCGAATTCACTCAACACCATGACCTATTTGGCGAGTCTTCCATTCAATGTTGTTTTGCTAAGTAGATACTTCAAAGGATCAATCTTGGCTATGAGTCTTATTTTATGAGCTAACATATAATGGTGTAGTTTTTGGGAAGAAAAAACCACATCCAAACATGCCCTTTCAATGAATATATAGTTCATCTCGTATTTGACCAAGGTTCTACTTATGTAGTATATTACTTTTTCTTTGCCTGTTTCATCTTCTTGTGCCAAAAGTGCCCCCAATGAATTCTCCGTTGCTAAAATATATAAGATCAAGGGCTTTCCTCTGATAGGGGGCATCAATATTGTAGGGTTCATGAGGTATTTATTCAATATGTTAAAAGCTTCTTCACACTTCTCATCCCATTTGAAAATTGTATCTTTATGCAAAAGTTGGGTGAAGTTATGACATTTTTCCGCTTGTTGGGATATGAATCTCCTGATGGATTGGATTCTCCCTTGTAGTGACCTCATTTGGCTAATGTTTTTAGGTGCTTACATCTCCATAATGGCCTTAACTTTAGAGGGATCCACCTCTATTCCTTTCACTGATATAATGTAGCCTAGCAGTTTACCAGATTGGACCCCAAATGCACACTTTTTAGGATTGAGCCTTACTTTGAATTGCTCTAATCTGTCAAAAAATTTCTCTAGAATTGGTAAATGATCCTCCCTTGAATGAGATTTTTCCAATATGTCATCTATGTAATCTTCCATGAACTTATGCATCATATCATGGAATATTGTGGTCATGGCCCATTGATATGTTGCCCCGACATTCTTTAGACCAAAGGGCATAACATTCTAGTAGAATGTCCCCCATGCGCATGTAAATGTTGTTTTATCTTGGTCTTTGGGTGCTATCTTGATCTAGTTATAGCCACTAAATCCATCCATAAGTAAAAACATGGAATGTCCCGCTGTTAAGTCTACAATGGCATCTATGCTTGGAAGAGGAAAGTCATCTTTAGGGAACGCCAAGTTTAAGTCTCTAAAATCTATGCAAATCTTGATGGACTTATCTACTTTTGAAACTGGTACAATATTTGAAATCCATTGTGCATAATCAATGGCTTTGATAAATCCCACCTTTAGTAATTTTTCCAATTCCACTTTTACTAGAAAGGCTATATGTGGATGCATCTTCCTTAACTTTTGTTTGACTGGTTTGACTCCTTTGATATTTAGGTGATGCATAATCAAGTTTGGATCTAATCCCAACATATCATCGTATGACCAAGCAAAATTGATTTTCTTTTTCTTGAAAATTTTTATGAATTCTTTCATTTCTTCACTAGATAAGGATGTTGCTAGGTGTATGCTCTTTGGCTTAGTTTCTAATCCAATGTTTATCTTTTATGTGGGCTTGATCAAAATTGGAGATCTATCTTCATAATGTTCTAGTAAAGCATCCAACATTCCTTCCTTAGGTGCCTCGATTGGGTTTTCACCTTTGGAAACATTCTTTATTTCTTTTTCTTTTTGGTCTAATGTTGCCACAATGTGGTTTTCAACAATAGATTCTTTTCCTTTTTTCATTTTTTTTTTTCATTTTTTCATGGATTGAAAGTTTGGATACTCCCCTTTATCATTTCTTCCTGATATTCCATATTAGAAGAAGGTTCAACCGCATTGAGATATTGGGACACCACATTGCCATTCAAAAATGTTGGGAGAGTGGATGGTTCCATGGAATCCCATTCGATTAATTTTGGGTGTATGAGAGTTAAGGAGCCAATACTTAGGTTTGGTTCAATGAGATTTAAAGATAAGACCTCATTTGATGGTTTGTACATTGTATCATTCAAGTCTATGACATGTGCCTCTTCTAAATGTTCTAAAGAAGTAGGATCAAAGTCTTCCTCGCTAGACTCCTCTAAGGTTTTTGTTGGATAAAAGTCATGTGGATTAAACCTAATGTTTGATTCCTCCATAGCAGGTCTCCATGAAGATACGTAGGGTTCACCTACCCATTGATTTATCTCTATTTCTATACTTGGTACATCATTTAGAACCACTTGATTTGAACTAGATGCTTGATTTGGACTTGATTATGCTATTTTTCCTTTATCCTTGGTAGAAGTGTAGGTATGAATAACATCAATACCCTTGTCATGACATGACTCATTAGATAATGTATCCCATTCCCATTCATTAGAATCTTCATCACTATGAGATTCTAATTTCAATATCTGACTATAGACCTTAGGATGATGTTTTTGGGTGTATCCTTGTTTAAGATACCCTAATCCTATCTTCTCCTTGCTATCTCGCCATGTACTTTCTATTGGTTCAACAAGTCCTTCATTCCTTGTGCCCAAAGGTCCTTGACCTTTGTACCCCATCTTTTGCATGATTTGAAACCCTTTCCCATATTGATGTGTGGGAATGGTTATATTTTGAATGTGTTTAACATGGGGACTTGATTCTTCATCTTTGTATAACTAGTTTAGAATCTCATTGTCTTCTTCATCCATGGTGGATGATGTGCTTTCCCTCACAAATTTATCATTATATTTATCGGGTAGATTTGAGGGTCTTCCATAGGACTTAGGGGATAAGGGTAAGTCCATCATGGATAGGGAGTATTCGCCTACTCCTTTTTGCTTGATTTTGCATTGCTCATCAAAATTCTTCATCATTTGGTCCATTTTCTGATAGTGAGCCTCTTTGGTGTATACTTGAATATCTTTGGTTTGGTCTTCTTTTGATTTTTCAATAACATTATCCTCACTAACCTTCTCTTTTCCCTTAGTCGATGTAGTTAGGTTAGTGAGTTTTGGTATGTCTTCAATAACAACTTCCTTTTCTATCTTTTCTTTTCCCTTCAATAATGGGACATCTTTAGAACTTTTCCCTTGCTCCATTTGATGAGGTATAGACCCTTTTGCATTGTGTGGGACTAAAGATTCATTGATAGGCTTGATGTTGTTACAATATTGGAAAGGGTTTAAGTCCCCACTTACCATTATTTCCTTCCCTAGATAAGGAAAATTTAAACATTGGTGATAAGTAGAAGGAACAACCTGCTTTTCATGGATCCACGACCTTCCTAACAAGATATTGTAGGTCAAATTTAAATCTAGCACTTGACAAATGGTCTCTTTTTGCATGGGACCAACTCTTATGGGTAGTACTATGACCCCTTTTGAAGCTCTTTCTTCATCATCGTAGGCTTTAATGGTTATCTTTTTCTTAGGGTCAATAGCCTCCTTAGAAAATCCTAGGGCTTTCACTAGGCTAAGGGTACAAATGTTTAAGCCAGATCCTCCATCTATAAGGACTCTTTTCACCCTATGCTTATAAATCAAGACTTCTATGTGCAAAGGCAAATTTTGAGGATGATTAAGGGACATGTCATCTTGCTCAAAAAATGATAAGCAATGGGGTGCAATGAGGTGTCCCACCATATTTTGAAACTTGTCTACCTCCAAATTTAGAGGCACATTGGTTTATAATAAGGCTTTCTCCAAGATATCTTTATGAGTTGGTGATAATTTGAGAAACTCAAGAATAGAAATTTGAGCGGGAGTTCTTTGTAATTGGTCAACCAAGTTATATTGTTTTGATGATGAAGTTGAAGCTTGGTTTGATAAAAAAAATTTAGGAGCATTTGTAGGTAGAATGATTTTTGATGCTTGCCCCCTAGTGACAACATATGATGATGCTTTTCTTACTTTCTCCTTTACTACTATAACATTTATGGTATTGTCCTCTTCACTTAAAGTATTGATCGTGTTGTCGTAGGTATGAGCAAAGTTCACCTTCTCATTACCTCTTTTCTGATTTTGATTGGCATTAGATGGATCACCCTTTTCATGGTTCAAAAAGGGGTTCTTGAAGGCCGTATGCTCCTCATTGTTTTGAGGCCCTTCAATTTTGATAGTTCCATCATCTATTAAATCTTTCACTAAGTGTTTCAACCTCATGCATTCATTGGTTTTATGGCCTCTATTTCAATGATATTCACAATGATGAGAATCATTCCACCAATTAGGTTTAACTTGAGGTTCATAATCTCTTAAATCAGGTAATGTGATGATCTTGTTGGCAACCAAGGTTCTTAATGCATTCTCCAAGGGTTCACCTCAATAGGTGAATTTTCTCTTGTTATAAGTGGAGAAAAAGGTTTTGGGCTTATTCCCATTAGCATTATTATAAGGATTATTAGCATTGTTGGAATTGTTATTGGAATTATTGGAATTAAAGGGAGATTTATTCGTTTGATTTACATTATTTGGAGAATTATCTCCACTTGATAAGTTAAAAGGGGTTGCCTTCAAATTGTGGGCCTCCACAACTCCATCGTTCACAAGATTTTTGTTATTATTCTTTAGCCATAACTTAGGCTTATCATTGTGATTGTTGGCCCCTTGATTATTAACATATTTAGACACATAATTAATATTGTTGTTTTTGGTATTGGATTTTTTGGAATTAAATAATTTTATCTCTCCTCTCTTTACCAATACATCCTCAATCTTGATCCCATTTTCGATAAGTTTTTCAAATGTTTGGGGACATTGGAGTTGTAATCGATAATTCATTTCCATGGTCAAATTGTTTGTAAAGATTTCCATCTTCTCTTTCTTAAGGATACTTCATGGATACCTTGCAAAAATGGTCCTCCACATTTGTACGAATCCTAAGAAGGATTCTCCATTTTTCTGTTTGGTATTGTACAATTTGAGCATTGTGATTTCATGTTCAATATTATAGAAATAGTGGGTTACAAACTTGGAGGCTAACTCCTCAAAGGTCTTTATTCCTTGGGGTAACTTTGAAAACCACTCCATGGCAGGACCTCCTAAGCTCCTATGAAAGAGTCTCATTAGGTACGTATCATTGTGTATGAACTCAATGCTTAAGGCACAAAACTCCCTTAGATGATCCAGTGGGTTTGTTTTACCCATATACTTGTCATACTTAGGAAAAATGGTATTAAAGGGAAAGGGTGCCATAACTAAGCTTTTGTCAAATGGGAAAGGACGCAAAGCTTCTATAGAAAAGGCCTTAGGTTCAGTCACCTTTTTCATGGTATCAATTTTCTCTTGGAAGGATTTCATTTGCCTAGTCATAGCATTCATGGGGTTATCTTGCTCTTGACCTTTCTTAAGTTGTTCTATATCATAATCATGGGGAAGCTTTATTCTCTCTTGGGCTAGGTTTAGGAAAACTTTCTCCCTATCCCTATCTATTAATTTCTCCATAACTTCTAGAAATTCATGGTCTTGGGCTGCTCTCTCAACTTTTTCTTCAAGTGTTTCTTTAGGAGCTTGATTAGCATTGTTGGTGTTATGGTTGATTCCTCCATGTTGATGATCATAATATACATAATTTTGATCCATATTGTTAAGTCTTTCTTCAAATAAATTTGGGATGATATCCCCTTGATCTTGACCTTTGAAGAGACTTTGGTACTCAACTTCACGACCTTCATTTGCAACACAAGTGCTATCTCCTTGTAAAGATACCCTAAATTTGTGGGACCGTGTGGAAACTAGCATCCAACAAGGGTTTGATTCAAATTGATCCTTGATTTGATAATTGTTGATTTTAATTGAAGATATTAAAAATGTAAGATGAACTTTCAATGGATATATCTCTCACTTGTTTATGTATTTCAAACACAACAATCACGCATACACTTGTCTCTTTTTACCTACTAACACAAAATGTTTGATTTTGAAAGTACCTTATCACAGGTTTTGCACAAAAAGAAACTTCAAGCACCTACCTAGCTCAGGATTTGGCTTGTAAACATGACTCTAAAAAGGTGGTCTTTCTATTTTATCAAGGATTTAATATGGATTCCTTTCAAAATGGATCTTAAAATTTCATCCCCCAAGTATGTTAAGGGGCTTCCCACCACCTGTATATCAGAGTTTTACGCAATCCGTGAGGACTACTCGAGGAAGTTCAAAAATTTAGTATCCTTTTGTCACACACCCCATTAGGATGTATGCATTTTGTTTTATAGTGGGTTGGATTCTTGGGAAAAAATAAAGTGTATCCCACTTTGAGTTGTCCCTCTCATCGGCCTTGTTAAGGCAAATTCTTGGGAGGTGAGCCCACTAATGTTCTAGCATGTTCATGAAAAGAAAGGAAATGGAGTTAAGAACTAGTTTTTGGGAATTTGATTCACCAAAAAGGTGAAGAGAATATCCCTAACTTTTCCTTAATTTCCCAAACACAATAAACAAGGTTCAATTAATAGCCCACTAACTAGAGAGAATTGAGTATTTCTACTCTCTTCTACAAACAAGGGGCTTTGATTTTGTGTGCTTGATTTCCTCAACCTTTCTTCTTAATTAAAAAGTTTAACGCCTTTGGCATTTTGATTCACTAGAAGAAGTGAAGAGCATAGGCCTAAATGCTAAACTTTCCAAACAAAGATAGGTTGTTTTGTAATTACTAGATTCTTAAAAGCACCAAATGCCACAATTTAAGGGAAAAATTCACTAGTTTGAGGCTTGCCTTTCCTTGTAGCTAGCAAAGGCTAGGGGCATTTTTGAGTGATTTTTTCCATTTTAAGCTTACCTTGGTTATAGTTCCTTTCCAATGTGATTTTCCTCCCACAAAGTTAGTCAACAAAAACAACCACAATGAAGGAAACCAAAAATGAAATTGAAGAAGTAAAGATTGAATTGAATCTAAGGCCTTATTTGCAAATTTTAAGAAAAACTTGATTTAAGGTGAGAAAATCCAATTAAGTGAGACAAACTTAGTTTTATACGCTTCTACAACTTTAAGATAGTTCTCATAAACTTGATTTTCCTCTTGTGAATCCTCAAGAACTGATTTGATGTGAGCAATGTTCTCCTTCCTGATTTTCTTAGTCAAAGCCTTGCCTTTTTGGTTGAGTCTACTCTTTGGTTTTTTCGCTTTTCTGTGGTTAGACATCCTCCAAAGCCATGAAAATCATTTTACCACAGTCAGATAATGAAAATTTATAGTTTATGCAAAAGCGCTATCGTAATGCTTAAAAGCACTATTTATCTGCTTAAAAGCGTTGTTAATCTGATTAAAAGAGCTATTTAAATTTTGACAGTCTACTCAAAAGCGCAAAAATAAAGAGCAAAAGCACTGCAAATTTGAGCAAAGGTGGTAAAAATGAAGTAAAAGAGCTAAATAAATGCGCAGAAGCACTTAGTAGTCAGGGAAAAAGTGTTGTGAGAATATTAGACAGAGAACAGAAAGATTTGAGAGCGTTGTTGATCGATGTAAAGGCATAGAACTTCATTGTGGAAGCACTAAAACAGTGCTCATAAGTGTTGTTTAACTGTGCAGAAGCACCGTTTGAGCTGTCAAAAGCATTATTTCTTGAAAAACCCGAGAGTTAAACATGCAAAAATTTGACAAAAATGAAAAATTCTGAGAGATGAGAAAAGTGAAGCATTCTGCCCCACGGTGGGTGCCATTTTGTGTACAAGGAAATGTACCTTCATAGAATTAGTATCATACAATAAATCAAATAGAGACTAAATAAACCATAATTAATAGTCTATTTAGCAAATAAAACACAATTAAGCATCCTATGGCTCTCTATCTAAGAGTGTTAATGTGAAGCTCTTAGCAAGCTACCATTAATGACAGTCCTAGAATGAGAAATGATATGATAAACAAGCTAAATTGTTCAATTCCAAATGAAATACAACTAATTAGTCTTAATTTGCCTTTCTAGCTATAAAATGCAAGAGATTCTATGCAATTCTCAGATGTGTGGTTATGAATTAAGATTGATTTTGGTCTTGCTTTTATAGATTTATGCAAGGGTAGGGGGTGTAGTTGTGTTGATCATGATTAAGCTTGAGTTGAGTCTTTGGTTCCACCCTTTGAAGACAATGAAAAACTTATGTCCTCAAAGCTTGGGACAAGTAAACAAGATGAATGGACACAATGCTTTTTCACTTTGAGTGATTGAGATTGAATTTGGCTTGATCCACGTGAATGCATTTCTCAAATCCTATTGGTTGATTGAATTCCCTCCCCTTTTGGGTTGTTGAGAGAATTTAGGATTTATTCATTGATTTAAATTCATTTGTTTAGCCATGTACCCCTTGAATGGGTTGAATTTGATTTAATTCCAAACTATACAATTAATAGAATTAATTGCACTTTGATTTGATTTAATTTGATTAAAATGCTCTCAATTTTGATTCATCTTGATTTAAAGCTTGATTTTAATTTTGATTGGATAAATATTTGATTTGATTCAATTGCTTTGATTTTGTCCTTGATTCACTTTGATTTGCTTTGATTTATTACTTAATTGTCTTTGTCCATTTTTCAGTGATTACATCTTCATTTCAATATTAGTCTTCTAGATTTACTTCCCATATTATTAGAATTTCATGTATGTGTTAAATATTGGTTTAGGGTCTCTTTTATGTGAAAAACCCTATTTTTCTAGACCCCGTCCATATTTTACATCTTACAGTCCTCATCAGTAACTTCTTGATTAAGCTCATTCATTAGACATTGGATAATGTTCCTTAATTTGGCATACTTCTAGTTATGTAGAAAAAGGTTGAATTTTGATTCCCCTCCTTTAGCCATTCGATCCTTGACCTTTGCTTCTAATAGATTTCTTCCTTCCTAAGATTATCCTTCCATTTTCTTCTCCAACCTTCCTCGTCTTCATGTAAAGATTGAGATAAGTTACCAATAGCAATCATATTCTGGATGCAATCCAATTTAGATCCTATCTCCTTTTTTTGATTAATAATATCACCAAAGGTTGTCTTATTCCACTCTTTAACTTTGTTTCTAATAAGGTCCAACACTTAAGAGATCCTCTACATAGAAGATCCTTGAACATGGGAGGTCAACCATTTTTTAATACAACCTTTAAAGTCAAGATGAGAGGCCCACATAATCTCATATCTAAAGGGTAGGGGGCCAAAGGAGATTTTTTCTACCCAATGAAGGAGAATAGGGCTATGATCTGAAACATTTTTGGGGAGAGATTTTAGGGAAGAACTATATCCCAAGTTCCAAAAAGTTGAGACTAGGAAACTATCCAGTTTGACTTGAGTCAAATGGGCACTCTTCTGATTATTGGACCAAGTAAAGGGGTTATCCATCAAATCTAAATCCAATAGGAATGTTCTATTAATGAAGTCAGATAGGTCATTCATACTATCATTTTAATCCACCAATCCTCCCAAATTCTCTGAGGGAAACATAAGAGAATTGAAATCTTCTACCACCATATAAAGAGAATTCATTTCCTCAATGATAAGAAAGGAAACTTCCTCCCACACTAGTTTTTTGTTGGCCTGAATATTAGGGGCATAGATATTGAAAAGTTTCCAAGTGTAGTTTCCAAGTTTGAAGGTCACCATAAGGTAATTATGAGAAAAATCATAGGCCTCTCCTTCTACCTTATTTTAATTTTACATAGTTACCACCCCTCCCCAAGGCATTTTTAGCTCCACTGATATAGAAAGAGGAGCCTAGCCAAATTCTTTTAGCCACCAAAGAAAATTTTTAATGGATGGACTTCTTCACCTCCTATAGTAAAAGGACATCAATTTTTAAATCCATAATATATTATCTAAGAGAAAACTACTTTTGGGGACTATTCAGTCCCCTCATGTCCCATGAAAGGAACTTCATTTCTTATTCTAGTTATTAGAATCCAAAGTCAATTGCCTTCCATTGAAAATTTCCTTCACCATGAATTTGTGTCTTTACACTCTTTTTGAAGGTCTATCAACCTTGTTTTCAGTCCCCACATTAATGTTTTTTTCTTTGGTTTTCTTCTTTTGGGTCTTCCAATCATCCTTTTCAACACAATTAGGGGATGTAGCTAGAGAGGAGGGTTTGGTATCTAGGGTGAGAATCACAAATTTAGTGACTTCACAAGAATAATCATTCATGAAAGAGGTTAGTTGGGAGGTTGTGCTTGAAGTAGCATGAATTTTTTAGATTTTTCAGCCCAGTCACTTCCCTTCCTTCATTTGTTGCCCAAAATCAATAGCCTCATTCAAAGTAACTCCAAAGGGTAGACCTTTGGCTATAGAGTTACTTACTATGTCATCATTATTAGCTAGAGATAATAACTTGGAGGTGATTATTGATTCTTTCAAATCCTTATACTCCAAAATGAGTTTATCTCTTGAGGGGGGAAAACCATTACTCTCATGGAGAGGGATTTTAGCTTCCTCCAAGGAACCCTAGGTGTTCACTTTCATTTCCCTTCATATTTTACTACACCATGGGACCCAATGGTTTCATTATTTCAAGGATGCAATCAGTGAAGGGGTAATCATCAAGATCATTTTAGATTTGGTTCTTCTACATTTTCTCCCAAGAGCTCAAGGGGTAAGAACACTTCTCCATCAACTTGGGTTCTTTTGGTGTCAGAGTTTTATAGTTTGTAATAACATGACCTATATTGGCACATCTTTGGAAATATAGGGTATCATTTCATAGACCAAGGTTTGGGTCCATTTTTCCCATTGAGAATTTAGAGTGATAAAATTAGGAAGGGACTTATTAATAGCCACATTCATGCATAAATGAGCAAACAATAACTTGGATTTCACTAGTGTGACAACATATGCCATGACACATTGGCCGAAAGAATTACCAACCTAACAAAAATATCAGCTCATCCCAAAATTTGAGTGGGAGGCCAGACATAAAGACCCAAATCAGAGCCATCCTATTAAGTTTCGCAAATGGATCAAACCCTAGTTTCCATTTAGACAGGGCTAAAAAATGCTTTCCATAAGTCTATGAATTAGAGAGCAAAAAAATCAGATCCTCCTCAAATGTGAACTTGAATAAAAATAGCCCCCTTGACATAGCGTAAATGGAGACTCTACCCTTCAACTTTTAGCAAGTTGCAACCCATCTACGAATGATGTTAATCATTGGCCAGAATGAAAAAAATTTCCTACCAAAGAAAAGTGCATTGAGAACACAATCCTATCCATGATAGCATTTGGAAGGAAAATTTTTGTCCCTTCCTTAGAATGGACAATATTTGGAAGGATGAAACCTAAAGTGTTATCTTGTGTCCCATTAACCAAGGAACCCTTTCAATCTAATTTTTAAGCTCCTCCATCATTCCTCTCATTGTCATTGTTGCTTCAAAAACCCCCAAATAGAGTTTTGGACTTATTTGAAGAGTCACTAGAATCTCCGTGCACAAAAGCGGTCCTAGAGAGCACCAATTTTTTTTCCCTATCGAGGGGAGGGTCAAGCTGGTGGGGGGGAAGCCTACCCCAGAATCTGCAACCATGTGTAGGGAAATTTTGAAAAATTTTGAGCAAGAAATTTTGAATAGTCATTGTTGACCTTAGCATTGTTCTAACATATTTGAATTGCATTTCATTTTCAAAGAGAATTTGTTTGAGAATTTCTCAAATAGTTTCCAAAATTCTTCTAAACTATTGACTATTATGTATATATGATAGCTCTAAAGGGTTGACAATATTATTAAGTCCTAAAAGAATTCAATCCAAACTGACCATTCATCATATTGCTAGGTGATGGTAATTGTTGGGAATTTAATCCCTATTATAGTTAACCAATAGACTATGATAATGGAATACCTTAAGAATGTGATACAAATACAATTATGTATGTTTAAATCCATTTATACACACCATTAAATAAAGCACATGAAAAAACACATAGATCATACATATACATGAGACAAAATCTATTATAATAGGCATGTTCCACATAGTCTCAATACACATTGATGTCATGCAACTTCCAACCAAGCCTTCACAACTTTAGGATATGACTAGTTGACAGATGTGAAGAGTGGAAAATTCAAATGAAGAGACAAATGTCATTTGTCACATACCTATGAATTTAGAGTTGATTGATGTAAGCAAAGATGATTGGTGGGAATTAAAAAAAAAGGATCATCAATTAATTAAATAAATTAAAGTTTATTTTATTAATAGTAGAAAGGGGATGCAAATGAGAATGGATAAATAGATAAATTAATATTTATTTAATCATGAGATAGAAAAGGCTAATGAATTAGATAAATAAATAAATATTTATTATTTAAATAATATAGAAAGATGTTAATGAATTAATTAAATGAAAAATATCTATTTAATTAATAAGAGAATTTTGATTAAAAAATAAAATATTTATTTAATTATGTGAGAACAATTTCACCTTTTTAATGCTTGTTATGAAATAGATTAATGAACCTTAACTCATGCTCATTGGAATTTCATACAATTTTATTTATTTATTATAAAGTTCACAATGGATAATTAGGTGGTTATGGATACAAGGAAATGACATTAATCTATATACTTCAAAATTAATGAGTGTTATAGAATTTTTAAAGTAATTTAAAAAAAATGAAGAAAAACAAATTCTTTACAATTCTTTTTGTCGACAAATTGATAAAATTAACTCAAGAACCATGTCTTGTTTATTTTTTGAAATTTGTAGCATCCTAATAGCTATTGAAATTTTTTATTTTCTTAGTATTTCCTTTTAAAATATGCATTAATGACTTATTTGGGAATTCACATATAAATATGGAGTTCCATTCCAAATAAAATAAATATTCCCATGAAACACCATTTCAAATGTGATTTTCTCCCATGATGATTGAGATGTGGATGTTCTTTTGTAAAAAAGTTACCTATTTTGATAGAATATAATTAGTATAAAGTGGATGGATGAAATGTATAGGAGTGTGTGTGTGTGTGTGTGTGTCGGCTGGCTTGGTTGGTGGGAATACAACAAGAAGATAAATGGTGGAGAATGAATGATAAGAATTTCCAAGGATCACATAAAGAATGAAGGACAATGATGAGGTTTGTTTGAAAATGGTGGGGTAGGATTGCATTCACTAAAAAAATAAGTTGTTTCAACCATAGTATTGTAGGAGAAAAATGCATTTAGTGTCTCCATTATTCTTAGATTTAGGTTGAGGTAATATAACCTCAATTAAATAATAACATTATCTAATTATGTGTGAGAGGGAAAATGACTAATTACTTAATTAGGGGGGGTACACTAAGTGAATGAGATTAACTAAATTCAATCATTTAGTTAATATTATATAAGGTTGTTCTATGATAAATTTAGGTGTCCATATTTTGACCCTATTTGTTACAATGTCACAACTAAGTGGAATTATGTCAAAGAAGAATAAAAAAGTATGATGAAGTATTATAGGTTGTTCCAATTGCTTAGAAGAATTGGGATGATGGGCATGATGCCCCCTCAAGGGAGTTGTTGAAAAAATAGGCTCAATGGGTTTGTTGAAAAGATAGAGGAAGAGTAGATGATGTGCCATTGTGGATAAAATATTATTAATTTATTTGAGAAAGCATATTTAGATGATATACATACCATGAATATATATAACTGATGATGGATGATGTTTAACATGTTGATTGATTTCACTTAGATGATTGGATGGATGATTTTATATGTCTTAGTTTTATATGATTGATAATAATGTTTCACAAGTATTTAATGTGACTATGGATGACAATGTATAATTTCATAGATAGAGGATGGATGGATGAAAAGAGAATTGGAAAGACTAAAAATAGATGCAGGATTAATGATGTCAAAGTAACTTCACTTGCAAAGAGAAACCTATCATTTTTGGTAGCAATAGCATTATGCACCCTACCATAATGGATCATGACAATGGTGCATAATGTGCATATGGATTGACAAAAAAATTAACAAGTTGAAAAATAACATAGAGTAAAGATAACAGGTTTCCACAATCCATGAAAATGCTAGTATGCTTCTTGGAATGATTGTGTATCAATTTTTTCAAAATCAACATATCAGATCATACTCCATTATCCATCATCAAGATAAGAGAGTTCAAGGATGCAAAAAAAAGGATCATGGAGTATGATTCGAAACATTGATGTTAGAAAAATTGATACATAATCATTCCCAAAAGCATGCATGCAATAGCATAGAGATTTAAAAGACACATTGGTAAGGCATGCCATCATGTCAAGGATGAGGGTGATTGTAATGACATAGTGTGTGTAGCACTGAGACTACAAGAAAGAAATAAACATAAAGAAATGCATACAATAAACATAAAAATATAGAAAATATATGAGTTGGTATTTAATGACATGTTGAAGCCACAATAGTCAATGGGATGATAGATGGAGGGATGAAACTAGAGGTTGTTTTTGGTTCAAGATCAAGGATAAAAGGATAGGATAAGATTAAATGTATCCCTTCATGCTATGAGCTATAGATTAATTTTCTAGTGATGATGATGATGATGATGACGACGAAAATGATGATAATGTTGTTGATGATGAAAAAATGTAAGGATATTATTATTACTATTGAGAACAATACAAAGATTGGGACTGATATATCCCAATTATGATGGTTATATTTATTTAGGATTCAACACAACTTTTAGGAAAATAACATAATAATCCTATGGATGTTTTGGGATGGGTGCTAGACATTGAGTAAGATATGTTTAAATTTGGATTACTTGGAAGAAGTATTTTAAGATAATTATTCAAATTTGGATTATGCTTGTATAAATATTTTCTTGTGGTTGTTCCATCAAGGATGGAGCTAACAAAAAAGGAAACTCCAATCTTGGAGATAGGGCTAAATGTGGATTGGATGTAATGGTTGAGAGATTGAGAGTTGAAATGAGATGTATGGGATATACATTGATGGATGGACATTAAAAGGGGATGTCCAAGGGCTATATCATAATGAGAGACCATGTTTTATCCAAGTTATAGGGTTAGTTAGCATTATGTTCCAGTGATTGTGAAACATTATATAGTATGTTGCCAAAGGGGGTCCATCTCAAGAGTTTTCCAAAGCATATTTTAAGTTTGTGCCCTTAGTCCTTGTCAATATCAAGATGGTGAAGGAAGAAAAATGAGATGTGACTAAATGTGTATGGTCCATATGGAGAATAATGGGATTCCATGATCAAAGGGATAATTATGGTGAGATATATGAGAGAAATTAGTCCACATTATAATAATCTACATAGATAAATTATTCTGTGTATGATGCACATGAATAAGTTTCCCTCATGCTACATGCTTAAAGTGCCACAAGAAGTGGTTTTTATTATTGGATGAATTATTTCTCTATATTATATTTTTGGATTTTTTTGATATTTTTCATCTTTGCAACTTCAATACTATCAAGTGATGGTTGTTTTATATCATTTATATAGATACATCTATCGTGATATCCCATCAATACCCTACTCTATTAGAAATAGGGAATACTGAGAGGGGGGGGGGGGGGGGGGGGGTGAATCAGTATTCTACAAACTTTATCTTTTGCCCAATTATGGATATAATAGATTATCTTTATACATGCATAACATAAGAAGCTAAACAATATGCATAGCAATAGAAATAAAGACCTCATAACACATGATATGTTCTCGAGGAAACCCTGGCCAAGGGAAAACCCTGATGGGGATGGTACCCACAAAGATCCACTAATAAAAAGTATCCTATTAAGGATGTTGACCTTGTTAGGAGTCTATTACAAGTTTATAGTGTATCAGTCCTGATTAAGGGACTATAGGCCTTGTTAGAAGCCTCAACCCTGTTAGGAGTTGTCAATACAAAATTTGATTACTAGATGAGCCCACTGCCCAAACAAGTAATCTACAAAGTATACTTATTACAAAATGGATTAAGGTATATAACCTTATGCTTCTTGCATCAATATCTCTTCACTGCTCTTACATTCACATCATATCATTACAATATTACCACGTATCTCTTCTCTTCTCTATCTTTTTCTTCTTACAATTACATATCATATATACAAGTTATTAAAGATAATAAATTTACATGGTCGGCTTCCATATATCTTTATCCAAGAGTTAACATCTAGTATGTCATCCCTTTATATTTTTAAGTCATTATTTTGATAAACAAAATAATCCCTTAACTCTTTACCAATTCTGCCTTCATATTCTGTCCTGTCAGCTTAACACTACCTTCATAAAACTATCATAACTATTTCCGTACATGGCATACTAACTTGTGCTTTGAGATGGGTCATCATTAGTCATCATAGAGTCTATATTCAAGTGCACAAGCACTGAACTTACTCCAGTCAATGTCGCAAACAAAAACTGTATCCTGGTGCACTGGTGAAAACACTATCTTACACTTAGACAAATTTGCAATGCGCTCTGCTATACTTGCTCTCTGACCTGTGCAATCTTCATGTGGATCATATGTTGCCATAATGACAACATCTATGTACTCACTTCAGCCAAATTGCCAACAATCTCCCCCTTTGTCATTGGTGGCAACATATGAGAAAATTGGCTAAGTGTACAAGTCAAAATCTCAAAATTTTATCAAAATTGTGGCCATAGTATAGAATATGTATGCTATCCTTATAACTCCTCAAAATATAAACTCTAATACAATTCTCCCCCTAAGAGTATCAATCCTTATCAAATATATCAATTTTTTGCTCTAATATATCTCCCCCTTTGACAACAATGACAAAATAAGGTAGGGAGGATTACAAAATTGTATCCCAAAAAGATTATACCTTCATTTTCTTATTGCAAAGCTGTTAGGCTTGCAAAACAATCTACAAAATCAGCTTTCATAGCTTCTATCTCCTTTTCTCATGAATTCTTGATGGAATCTGCCACATTGAGTAATGTGCTCAGTCCATAAGCTGCTATTTGACAAGCTTGGAGGTTGTCAAATTTGAATTTATGAAATGATGTCTTAGCTGTAAGACATTCTTCTAATTGCTCTTCAATGATACTCAACTTCATAGAGATGTGTTCTCTCAAAAGAGTGAGTCTCCTCATTTTTCTATTCCTCTCATCTTGCAATAGTCTTATTTCATCATAAAGCTTTCAAACTTTCTTTTCAGCATCACATACCTTCACATTAGGTCTAGAAAGAAGGTTACATTTATTCTAAATCTTAGCTTCCTTCAACTTGATCTTCTGTTCCTCTTCTGCTATCAAAATCTCTGGTTTTGTACACTATATGTACAATAATTTTCCTGTCTCCAAATGTTTCCTCAAGTTCTTGATACAAGTATCAAGACTGCTAATATCATTTCTAATATTCTGACTGATGTTCAAAAGCATTTCAGCTTCATAAGCTGCTTGAGCTCTCACTTTTGCAATATCAGATAGGTTAGTGAATTCATTGTCAAAAGTGCTCATTACCTTCTTAGCTTTCTCCAAAGGGTTTGCCTCTATGATTTGTGTAGTTACAATGCTTTGTAACTTCTCTGTAAGGTCCTTTAGACTCCCTTCAAGATTCTTCACTTTCTTATTCTTGCCATTAATTTTACTCAAAGAAGTGATCAGTTCCAACTGATCATCATCATCAACTTCCTTTCCTAAATCTTCAAACAAAGATCCAATTTCTTTCTTCTTTCCAGTGTCAGGAGTAAGACTAATGTCTTTTGTGGTAGGAATGGGTGCTTGAATCTTAGTCTCCTTAGGTTCTTCACTGATAGATTGAGTCTACACTACTTCTTTAGTTCTATCCGGTTCATCAAGAGCCGAATTGTCAACAATGTTTGCTAAGTTCTTGAATACATTGTCATCAATATCCAAGGTGACCTTAGTACCTTCTATATTCATAGTTTCATCTTTAATATTAATAGCTAAAGGAGAAGGAATATCCTCTTGTTCAGCTTCAACTGCTTGCTCTGCTACAACCGATGGCTCTCCAACATTTTTTGCCATGACCTTGATTATTGCCTGCTCTGTATCTAAATTAACTTCTTCATATCTGCCTCCCATAATCAAAATGGTTCTCCTTTTGGTTCTCAAATGGGTGCTTAAGGCCTTCAATATTTGCTCCAAGTGTTCATCATCTCTCACATCATAAAGCTTCTTCACAAGATTCTTTCTAATATTAGTGTCTTCTTCAATTGCTCTTTGCTTTCTATTTACAAGTTTGGTATACAACTCATCAGGTATTTGACCTTGAATAGAATCAAATTTCTTGTCCACCAAAATCATATGCTTTACAATAGCATTCTCCAAATTAAGTCTGTCTGAATAACCATAAAGACTATAGTACTTATTCATTCTGGTAAAGTCTCCATTTTCAATAATCTGGTCATTAAGCTTTTCAACTTTAGGTTTCCAAGCTTTCTTCTTAGCTGTAGTGTCATCATCTTTAATTTTAGCAATTTCTCTTGGTACTGGTTGAACTAAAGTCTTCTGTCTCTTTCCTGGTCCAGTAGCAATTTCTTTCATTCTCTTGCTAGCTGTGGAGGAAGTGGATCTAGTTGTTACTTGTTCCTTTTCTGGTTCCTCTACTTTCACCTTGACTTTTGTAGGTTCTTGCTATATTGCACTGGATGACAAGGGTGGTACAATCAAGATTTCTTTCTGTCCAATATCCCTGATTGCTACTGCTATCTATTTTGCTATTAAGAATTCTTGTTCTGACATTCCTGTATCTTTCAGTATTCTCCTGATTGTGCTGTCAACTCTCTTCTTAGATTGCTTCTCTTCAATTATAGCTTTTACCGAGTTGAAGTTCTCTTCAAAAGTTCCAAATCTACTGCACTGAGTGTCTAATTTACATTTAAGTAATCTGCCAACATATTCTTCTATTTCAGTCTCATATATCTCATAGCCAAGAGGGTCTATGAACTCAATTCTAGGTTCCACTGCTTCAATATAGGTAAAGTCAGTGTCAAACATAAAACATATATCATTTTTATACTTCTTCACAAGTGACTGTGGAATTCTTGATCTGCTAGTTACCATGTTCTGAAATGTCTTTATTACTAACATAGCACTCTCATTTACTTTGTTAATAACATGTCTCAAATATACTTTATTTATCCTTTCCATAGCAGTTTGTCCATCATTCCAATCATCTATAATGGTGTATGGAAATCTTCTCAATAAGTGAAAAAACATGTATGTGATTAAGGATGAAAATCTAAATTGTGCATGCTTAGATTTCTTAATCTTCTCCAAGTTTTCAAACAATTGAATTCTCAAAATTTCGCACATATCAATTGGCACTTTGTCAACACACATTAAATAGGCAATATGCACCATTCTAGCTACCATATCATCTTCTCTAGAATTTGCACAAAACTTAGTTGTTAGGTACTTGCATAAATATCTAACATCATGTTGTTTGATCTTGCTAATCACAATTCCTCTGCCATTGTAGGATGAACCTATGTTGTCTATGACTATTTTTCTCCTATTTTTCTCATTTAAAGGAATAGCACCAACTTTAGATAAACCTGTGACTTCATGAATCAAGTCAGCTGTAATGTCTATCACTCTATCCTCTAGCCAAAACTTCCCATTGTGAATTATGCTCAGAATAATCTTAGTGCATTCTTCATTGTCAAACTCATACTTCAAAGCATACCGAACAATCTCATTATCTTTCAAATGTTCATATCCTTGTTTCAATGACATATCCTGATTGTAAATCTTCTGATATTCACTGGTAAAATCACTATCACCGATAGTTTCTAACTTGCATCCAAGATAACTTCTCACATTTTCTAAATGCAAAACTCCGTATGGTAGGGATGATAATGCTAACCTAGGATAATCTTCTTCCAAGGGTTCTACTAGTTCCCTCTTCATTCTAGGTCTACTCTTATCTTTGACATTGTGAATTAAGGATACATCCATGACTACTTTAAATTCCTTATACCGATTCAAAGATCTGTCAAGATAAATGCCTCAAATTTGCGATTTAGGGCTTTCGTAGATTCGGCGCTCAAATCTTTCACCAAATCACTGCAAAATGCTTCCAATCTCTGTTCTTTTCTCTCCTAAACTCTTCAATTCACTTTGATAATCAAATAAAATAGATCATAACCTTTAATTACTTCAATCTCACTTAGGTTTGACATCACATTCAATTCTTTTGCTGCTTCTTTCCAAAAAGCTATTTCTGCTATCCTGCAAAACTTAAAACTTCTTGCGATCTTGCAAAACATAATATTTTCTTTTGCACTCTTAACCATAGCATTATTACATCATAAACTACCTTACATTAACTGCACAAGACTTAACTCATCGAAAATCTACTTCTACACTAATTCTAAGTTCCTAATCTACAACAATTTTCATAAATTAAGTGCTTATAGATAGGTCAGGTAAGGATTCATTCTTACCACTTGATACTTCACCTTTTTGATTACCTTCAATGTTGAATATGTTTCCTTGATCTGTGCCTTTAACAAACTTCACTTCATCTGCATTACTACAACAACCTTTCTATTTGTTACCTGCATCTTCATTTCTTCTTGCATGATTTCTAGGGTTAGGGTTAGGATGAAAAACTTCATTGTTCATTCTGCAAAACCTCACTATATGTCCAATCTTGTTACTATTATACACTAATTTTGCACCCTTGTTTCAAGCTCTCTTGGTCTTGATAACCTAGTATAACATGGGAATCATCTCCAGGTTGTGGGACCTATGCTAACTGAGATGAGACCTCCAGGTTCTAGGTTGGTTCCTCTTGGATAATCACCTTAATTTTCTTCTTGACATGAAAAGTAAATCTTTGAGGGGAAAGGGATAGAAGGAATGCTAAAAGGGAAATGACAGAAAAGCAAACTACCTACTAGGTGATACACTGAAAATATGGTATGAATTGCAGTATAAATGATGAAATCAATACATAAGCTTAGGTCTAGGAGATCACAACTCAATGAATAGGCTTGCATCAATATTTTATAGAAGGGTCTGCAATAAAGAGATGCTATGCAGGGAAACAGAATTTCACAAGGGCAAAAGCACTCTCAAGAACTTAGATACAAACTATAACCTGCAAACAAACACTCACCTCTACAATTGGGTATAAGAATGAGATAGATTGCCAGGGGTGGAAGTATACCTACAAGAGCTTTCAAATCAAATCATTCACAGGCATACACATAGATTGCAGAAAGAAAGAGGGATCAAGAACCCTAAAATATCATTGAAAACATTCATATACTGAATTCATTAAGAGATAATTAAGAAAAAAAGGGCACATTGACAAAAAGTATGTCACAAGATACCTTTACAATATCTAAATAATCAATGAAAGCTACAAACTGCAGAAATCAGAGGGTAGAAAGAATGCCACAGATAAATTCTGAGAAAGAAAAATCCCTCTTTTACAATTGTCAACTCTGAGCTCTAAAAGCTCCAAAAACTAATTATATACATCTCCCTTTGGCACACAGGCCAGAGTAAAACCTAACTAGGGTTACATTGATTTGGATAAAAATAATCAAACCCTAAATGTCCTTATGATCATCAAGTATTTCTGAAATATCTGGCCGATTAGATACATGCTTTGAATGCAATCTCCATGTCTGTACTACATCTACCTGCGGACAAGCCACCTTGATTTATCCACCCTCCCTACAAATCAGCCTTGCCATGAATGTTTTTTGCAATTTGAAGTACAGGAGACCATAGGTGGCGCCAACCTCTTAATTATTTCTTCGGCATAAGAACATCAACATGGTACCCTGAGAAATCATACATGACAGCCATCAGATCTTCCCCATCAACCCCTTAACTGAAACTATCCTAAAGAATTCAATTTGAGCTACCCATTTTGTCGCAATTGACCACTGGAACAAAACCCTAGCAAAACCCTGCAGAGATATATTTGAATTTAAATATTAATGGTTAGCAGGTCAAATTTAAAACGTGACCATCAATAATTATTTTTCTCGGTAGATGAATGGCCCAGATCATCCTTGTAATAGTCAAGAGACCCTTTGAAAAGTTGTCGGCCACATCATCAGTCGGAAGCCAATAAAAATCATGCACGTCAGCAATACTTGGCAGCATAGAAGGCAAAAGAATCTTCACCTTGCATCGAATAGTGGGCGTATGATCTCATAAGCCTAAGAGATTCTATGAGATCATATGTCAACCGTAGATCTTCCTCCTACTGACATCCCTATAGAACCACTGACCATCAGACCCATCGACATCCCTGTCATCACCCGGCCGGCCACTAAAAAGTGAACACATCACCAGGAAAGGACCCACCTAACAAAGCCCGGAGATAAAGTAAGATCAATGGTTGGTGTATGATTGCATAGGCTTGGAATATTCCATGTGATCATACGACAGCCATAGATCTTCAAGAAAGATAACACACTGGGCCCGCTCTGACATGGCACCACATCACCAACCTTTGACCAATAAGAAACACACACTTTGGACCACTTGGCATAGGACCCACCTGACAACCAAACTCTGCAAGCAATGAAGATTGACGGCTATCGCATGATCACATGGAATATTCTTGGCCCATGCAATCATGCGCTACTGTAGATCTAGATTCTTCACTCTAGACGCTGAGCTGAGATCGTCAACCAAACTGTAACTGCCCACCAGATCGCTAAGTGTTAGAGCTTTGACTGCTAGGAATAAGAGATTTGGTGACTGAAGGATTTAATTGTGCAAATGGGAAATAGAGACCCTTAGTGGCTGAAAAAGGTAATGGTGAAACATAACAGGCCAAAGGGGCTTTTAGGGCTTTTGCCTCAAATGGCTACTTTTATGAATTTTGACCAAGGTTTTTTGAAGCTAGAGACAGACAAAACACTGCAAAGACCAGGGGAAAGATGATAATCCCATGAAACTTTTTTGAGGTGCTCGGTAGGGTTACAATGTAGACCAGGGATTAAATTTAACTTATGACCAAAATGAATAGATATGAAATTTTGGGCAACATTTTGGCGATTTCTGCTGGATGTCAACCTGCTAGACATTAGATTAGTGGTCTTGACATATTCATTAGGCACAGGAGTCATCATAGGGTAAAACTTATAACAGAGAGAGGCCTAGAACTAGAGGGAAAAGACTATGCACAGGTACTTCTTGAAAAGCAAGAAAACTAAACTAGAAAGCAAGGACAAAAAATAGGAAACATATTTACAAGGATTTACAAGGAAGGATTGACCTCAAAACAGGGATTCAAGTGGAAACCATTGACTGATATAGGTAGGGAAACTCCTTCAAGAGTTGATAGTTGAAAAGCATTAGGCCCTCTGCACTCTATAATAACAAATGGTCCACCCTAGAAAGAGTCAAACTTTGTATGTCTGCGAGGCCGTGATCTAAATTCATCCCACTTGAGAACTACATCTCCAACTTTGAAGCTTCTAGCCCTAGCTCTTTTTATCAAAACTCTTCTTTGTCTGATCCTGATGGAACTCCATATCTTTCATGGACTTATCTTTGGGTTCTTCTAACTCCATTAGCTGGGTATACCTGATTTGTAAGGGATCTCCTTCTTCAAACAAGGCATATTGAGTGGCTACGACCAAAGCTGGCAATTCAGTTGAAATAGACAGCTTAGCCTCTCTACCATATGCTAACACATAAGGAGAATTACCAATGATCTTCTTTGGAGTGATCCTGTCTAACCATAAGGTGGACTTCAATTTAGTATGCCAATCCCTTTGGTTATCCTGTAGAGTTTTCTTGATTATCCTGATCAAGTTCTTGTTAGTTGATTCTGCCAAACCATTGCCTTGAGGGTAGTAATTTGAACTTGTATTCAGATAGATGCCATTTCTGATTGCCCATTCTAAGACTTTAAGGCCTATGAATGCCAATGCATTATCTGATATTATGGAATCTGGAGTGCCAAATCTATGAATTATATCATCATAGAAACTCAAGACAACACTCTCATTTGATTCTTTCAATGCAACTGCCTCTATCCATCTAGTGAAATAATCAATAGCAATGATTATCCACTTGTGTCCTGCACTAGATGGAGGATTGATCATACCAATAAAGTCTTTACCCCATCTCATGAAAGGTTTCTCTATTTTGATTGGCTAAAGGGGCAGAGCTGCAAGCCTTTCTTTTCCTGCAAACATAGCACATTTGATGCATTTTCTCACATAATCATGACTATCCTTAAAGATAGATGGCCAATAGTATCTAGCCCTCATGATTTTAAAAGCAGTAGTCCTAGGAGAAAAGTGACCTCCAGAAGGTCCATCATGAAATTCAAATAGGACATCAGCTATCTTTTCTGAATCAATACATCTTAAAAGGACACCATTGTGATCCTTTCTGAAAAGAACTTCATCTATCAGCACAAAAGGAATAGATTGTAACGTGTAATATCTTCTTTTTGCTAAATCTAGGCCTGTAGGACATAGCCCTGTCTTTAAGTAATGAACCATATTAGTCAACCAACCTGATGCCTTGGCATGTTCCTCTGAATCATGTACAACCAGAGATGCATCTGTTTGTTCTAATTTCTTTGAACTTTCACCCCCTGCCAAATGCTCACAAAGACCTCTTCCTCTAACTAGCTTGGTGGTTTGGATATCAACGTCATATTCCATTACTTTGGTAATCCAACCAGCTCTTTTCTCATTCAGGTATTTGGAAAGCAAAAATTCTTTGACACTTGGATGAGTAACCTTCAAGTGTACCTTGTTATGGGTCAATAGATATCTAACATTCTTAAGGCTCTTCACCACAACAAGTACATGTTTTTCCACAAAAGAATATTTTTGTTCATATTCCTCTAAACCTTTGCTGAAGAAAGCAATAGGTTGCTCCAACCCTTCTGAATTTTCTTGAGTTAACATAGCAAATATAGCATCATGACCTCCATAAGCATAAATCATAAAATCCTTACTGAAATTTGGGTTTAAGAGAGCAGGAGCTTTTGTCAAGGCCCCTTTGATAGCTTGGAAATTAGCTTTTCCTTCTTTAGTCCAGCTGAAAGTTGAACTCTTCTTTAACATGGTCATTAAAGGCTTCAATAAATCTGCAATATTAGGCAAGAAACACCTAACAAAATTTATCTTTCCTATGAAAGATTGGAGACTTCTCTTATGAGGAGGCAATGGTAGCTGTAGAATGGCTGCAATCCTCTCAGGGTCTACTGTAATTCCTTTCTTGGATACTATATATCCCAGCAATTTTCCTTCATGGACTGCAAACACACATTTCTTGGGATTAAGAGATATCCCAAACTCTCTACATCTTTCAAAGATTTTCCTCAAATGTTTGATATGGTCTACTGCATGTTTAGAATAGACAGTTATGTCATCTAAGTAGACCAGTACAAATTTGTACATGAGGCTTTTAAAGGCCATATCCATTGCCTTTTGAAATGTAGCACCTGCATTTGACAAACCAAAGGGCATCTTTTGATAAGCCATGGCTCCCCACTTGGTTGTGAATGCAGTCTTATATTGATCTTCTTCATTAACTAAGATATTATTGTATCCTGAATAGCCATCCAATAATGAAAATCTCTCAGATCCAGAGACACATTGTAAGATTTGTTCCATAGAGGGTAATGGATGGTGGTCTTTTAGGGAGGCCCTATTAAGATCCCTAAAGTCAACACATAGCCTCAACTCCCCATTCTTCTTCCTTAGAGGAACAAGGTTGGAAACCCAACTAGTATACTTGATGGGGTAGATGATACCACTTTCTATCAATTTAAGCACTTCTCTATGCATAAGTGGCTCAAGCTTGGGATTAACAGGCCTTTGTTTTTGCCTTACTGGTTTGGCATTAGGCTCTAATTCAATAGTGTGCTGAGCAAGGGCTAGATTAAAACCTTTGAGGTCCTCATATTTCCATGTAAAAACATCACTGAATTCTTTGAATAATTGGGTGTACACTTGCTTTTCCAAATCAGTGTTTACCTTTCCAAATTGTAAACTTTTACCTGGTTCCAACTCTAATTCAACACAATGTTCTTGTTGAACTACCAGGCCAGCTTTGTTCTTCTTAACTTGATCATCCTTGTTGAAGACAGTCTCTAAGGTGACAAGACCTCTAGGCATTTTATTAGACTTAAGTTGTATCACTTGCTCACCATAGTTTTGTGATAGCCTATCTTAATTATGTTTTGAGAAGACATCTTCTTCAAACAAGAATTGCATAATTTGTTCATCATTGTCAAACACTTTCCAATTAGTATCATTATCAGGGATAGAAGGTCTGACAATCACTTTGATATGTTGTTGGTCCATTTCTTTTGAAATGCTATTGGGGATATCATATTGAGACCCTATAGAAGCTAATCTATCTGCATTTTGATTTAGTTTCCTAGGGATAGCAACAATATTGAAAGCACAAAAGTCTTCAATTGCATCCCAAACTCTATGTTTGTATGCTTTCAAGGTGTCATTTTTAGTTGCACTTATCCCTCTCACTTGGCTAACTACTAGTTCACTGTCACCATAAACTTTTAAGGCTTTAAGCCTTCTTTTTCTAGCCCACTCCAATCCATTCACAAGGCTTTCATATTCTGCAATGTTGCTAGTGCAGGAGAAACTGAATCTGAAAGCTGTATAGTATCTTTCTCCTTTTGGGGACACTAGCATAGCACCACCACCAGAACCATGTCTACTTCTAGCACCATCAAAAAACAATTCCCAAACCTGATTACTTTGATCCTCTGAATCAACACTATCCTTGAGAAGACTTGGCTCTATAGATCCATTCTCTTGTATTAAATAACTTCCCAAACCAACATCCCAAATGACATTCTCTTGGGCTTCAAAAACCTTTTTTGATTCTAGCTCATCTAGGAAAATATCAGGGATACTTTCTGTCTTAGTGTTTGCTTCTCTGATAGTTGGGAAATCACTATCATCAAATATAGGGCAGTTTGCATTGATGGTACTGGGAACATATGGTTCCATATGGTGTGTAGCTAATGATTTTGATTTTATGGTAACCTTGGTACCATACCTTGTGTGAAAAAGCATGCGAGACCAATCAGAAGAAAGGTATCCTCCTATTTTGGCTGTGAGCTCTCTTGATAGACATATAGCAAATAGAGCAGGGAGATCTATGATATAAATATCAAGTAGGATAGAGAAATTAGGACTAGCATGAAGGATTAGACTGGTATCTTTAACCACACCTATAGTGTTAACTAAGGATCCATCAAGTTGTGTAACTTTCTTTTGGAGGGGTTCATATTTAAGTCCTAATTGGTCAACTACATTTTTGGGCATTACAGTGCTAGTAGCTCCACTATCTACCATACAATTATGTAATAAGGATTTCCCAATAATTAAAGACACATAAAAGGGAGGTGGCTTTGAGTTCCTACCTTGCATGGTATTGGCTTTGGAGTTACAGCTTGGAGCCTCCTTTTCTTGATCAGTGTTGACTAACACTAGCTTTGCAGCTTCTTTTGTAGGCTGAGGAGCAGTCATTTCAGTCATAGCTCTCTTCAAAATCTCAGGTTGCCTTGGAATAGCCAAAGAGTCCCACATAGACATGGTAATGTTCACCTTCTTCATGTTGTCCACAATGTTGAAAGGTGTCACAGTGTGTACTGTTTGTTGTGTTTTTACTATGATGGGCTCTACTTCTTTGAGAATCTGGCCTTCTTTGCTTGTAATGGCAGGAGCCTTCTTGAATGTGATAGGAGTAGCTTTCTATATTGGCTCTGTAGATGTAGTAGCTTTAGTACCAGAGTCTGCTCGCTCCATGTCTTGAGCTCTTCTCTTTGACCTTGTGTTGGCAGCAATGGAAGGTTCACCAATAACTCCATTGAAGTCCTGCTACTCCCAATTGAAGAGAGCAGTCTCATTATCTTGTGGTTCTTGTTGAGGAACTAATCCACTGGAAGAAGCCTCTGATTGAGCTTGTGAGGCATTTTGAACCATCAGTGCTTGGTTCATCCATCCATTTGAACATGTAGCCTGATTATGAGACTGATTACAAGGGAAACACCATTCATTGTCCATAGCCATATTATTTTGACTAGGAACCATGTCCCTAACTGGATTTGTAGAATTGAGAGTTGCAGGGTTGTATGGTTGGAATGGTCTTTGGTTAAAATTTTGTATTTGTCCTTGATAGCCTCCTTGGTATTGCAACCTATTTTGTTAAGGTTGTCCCTGATTCTGATATTGTTGATTAAGACCTTGGCCTTGTGGCTGAAAGGGTGGTCTGATTCCTTGCCCTTGCCTCTTTATATTTGTGAGCTCTTTAGTCAAAGTCTACAACAAGTTTGTCGTTTCTTGCTGACTAGTTTGTTGGCTATTCTTGATCTCTTGCAACTCTTGAGAGAAACTTGCTTTTAGCTCTTGACCACTAGTACTAGCTTGAGGTGCTAATATGGTGGGAATAGGGATAAATGGGGGTACTTGTGTAGGTGTAACAGGCTGAAGGCTAGGAAAGATGAGCATGGGTGGCCTTCTAGCAATCATACCTGCTTGGATTAAACAATTTTTAGCTCTGACAACTGTATCAAAAGCTTTGGGTAAAGAGGTACCACCCATAGATTGGATCATGACAGAGATTTGGCTATTCAAGCTTTACAAGAAGTATAGGAAAGCATGGTCAGCTGATGGCCTCACCAAGACTGGAATTCTATTCCATGTCTTGAGGAATCTATTATTATAATCTGTCATCTGTTCTTGAGGGTCTCTTTTAATGGTTGTCAACTGTTCAACCAGAGACAAATTGTCTGATTTATCCTCAAAATGTTTACTTAATGCATCCCCTAATTCATCCCATGAAGTAATGGAGCCAACAGTTAAAGTTATAAACCATTCAAGAGCCTTACCTTTTAGAGAGGCTGCTAATAATTTGGTGGCTACATCCTCTTGAGTTATGTTGTGTATGCTGCAAATAGTGGTCACATCTCTTATATGCTCGAAAGCTGTAGTTTGTCCTTCACCTATGAAATCAGGTAGACTCTTTAGTGCCACCAAGGGCACATCATGGTGTTGAGCAAAGGCTAATGGGCTCCCTTGGTTGAAAGGTGTAAAAGCAAACTGTCTAGCCATTGTAGGGACTGAAACTTGATAAGTAGCAACTGTGTGAGTTGTGTTGGATGCTAGATTTGAATCTTCTTCTAGATCTCTAGTTAGAGATCTTCCTTTTCTTCTGAGATGAAAGGGCAAAGGTGTCCTTTCTGAGGTATCAAGAGGTGTAGACTGTACTCTCCTTGCAGGAGATGTTCTTTGAGTTGATCTACCTTTGTAGCCTCTTTTTAAGGGCAACTCTGAAAATTTGGTAGGCTTTGAGCTTCTAGTCTCAATCTTTCTCATAGACTTTGAACAAGGTAGCCTAGATCTATGAAATCAGTGAAGTTGCCAGATATACTTGACAGAACAACTTCTAAAAGTTTATATTATGCAATATGTATATCATAGATAACATAATCTTTTCAAAATGAACTTTTTTTACTGTTAGAATTGTTACACCCAAGGTGAGGTATCTTTGAATCTGAATCCTTGGACTTATAATAACACCTTGAACATAAATCTGAATCTTGGTTCCACCGGGCATTCCATAATTGTTATACACTAAGTTTGCACCCTTGTTTCAAGCTCTCTTGGTCTTGATAACCTAGTATAACATGAGAATCATCTCTAGGTTGTGGGACCTATGCTAACTGAGATGAGACCTCCAGGTTCTAGGCCAGTTCCTCTTGGATAATCACCTTAATTTGGTTCTTGACATGAAAAGTAAATCTTTGAGGGGAAAGGGATAGAAGGAATGCTAAAAGGGAAATGACAGAAAAGCAAACTACCTACTAGGTGATACACCAAAAATATGGTATGAATTGCAGTATAAAGGATGAAATCAGTACATAAGCTTAGGTCTAGGAGATCACAACTCAATGAATAGGCTTGCATCAATATTTTATAGAAGGGTCTACAATAAAGAGATGCTATGCAGGGAAAGAGAATTTCACAAGGGCAAAAGCACTCTCAAGAACTTAGACACAAACTATAACCTGCAAACAAACATTCCCTGTACAATTGGGTATAAGAATGAGACAAATTGCCAGGGGTGGAAGTATACCCACAAGAGCTTTCAAATCAAATCATTCACAGGCATACACATAGATTGCAGAAAGAAAGAGGGATCAAGAACCCTAAAATATCACTGAAAACATTCATATACTGAATTCATTAAGAGACAATTAAGAAAAAAAGGGCACAGGGACAAAAAGTATGTCACAAGATACCTTTACAATATCTAAATAATCAATGAAAGCTACAAACTGCAGAAATTAGAGGGCAGAAAGAATGCCACAGATAAATTCTGAGAAAGAAAAATCCTTCTTTTACAATTGTCAACTCTGAGCTCTAAAAGCTCCAAAAACTAATTATATACATCTCCCTTTGGCACACAGGCCAGAGTAAAACCTAACTAGGGTTACATTGATTTGGATAAAAATAATCAAACCCTAAATGCCCTTCTGATCATCAAGTATTTCTGAAATATCTGGCCGATCAGATACGTGCTTTGAATGCAATCTCCATCTCTGTACTGCATCTATCTACGGACAAGCCGCCTTGATTTATCCACCCTCCCCACAAATCGGCCTTGCCATGAATATTTTTTGCAATTTGAAGTACAGGAGACCATAGGTGGCGCCAACCTCTTAATTATTTCTTTGACGTAAGAACATCAACATGGTACCCTGAGAAATCATATGCGACGGCCATCAGATCTTCCCCATCAACCCCTCAATTGCAACTGTCCTGAAGAATTCAATTTGAGCTACCCATTTTGTCACAATCGACCACTGGAACAAAACCCTAGCAAAACCCTGCAGAGATATATTTGAATTTAAATATTAACGGTTAGCAGGTTGAATTTAAAACATGACCATCGATAATTATTTTTCTCAGTAGATGAATGACCCAAATCATCCTTGTAACAGTCGGGAGACCCTTTGAAAAGTCATCGGCCACATCATCGGTCGGAAGCCAATAAAAATCATGCACGTCAGCAATACCTGGCAGCACAGAAGGTGGAAGAATCTTCACCTTGCATCGGACGGTGGGCGTATGATCTCATAAGCCTAAGAGATTCTATGAGATCATACGCCGACCATAGATCTTCCTCCTACTGACATCCCTGTAGAACCATTGACCATCAGACCCACCGACAGCCCTGTCATCGCCCGACCGGCCACTGAAAAGTGAACATGTCACTAGAAAAGGACCCACCTGACAGAGCTCGGAGATAAAGTAAGATCAATAGTTAGCGTATGATCACATGGGCTTGGAATATTCCATGCAATCATATGACAACCATAGATCTTCAAGAAAGATAACACACTAGGCTCGCTCTGACATGACACCACATCACCAACCTTTGACTAATAAGAAACACACACTTTGGACCACCTGGCATTGGACCCACCTGACAACCGAACTTTGCAGGCAATGAAGATCGATGGCTATCGCATGATCGCATGGAATATTCCTGGCCCATGCGATCATGCGCCAATCGTAGATCTAGATTCTTCACTCTAGACGTTGAGCTGAGACCGTCAACCAAACCGTAACCGCCCGCTAGATCACTAAGTGTTAGAACTTTGACCGCTAGGAATAAGAGATTTGGTGACTGAAAGATTTAATTACGCACATGGGAAATAGAGACCTTTAGTGGCCAAAAAAGGTAATGGTGAAACATAACAAGCCAAAGGGGCTTTTACGGCTTTTGCCTCAAATGACTAATTTTATGAATTTTGACCTAGGTTTTTTGAAGCCAGAGACAGACAAAACACTACAAAGACCAGGGGAAAGATGATAAACCCATGAAACTTTTTTGAGGTGCTCGGTAGGGTTACAATGCAAACCAGGGATTAAATTTAACCTATGACCAAAATGAATAGATATGAAATTTTGGGCAACAGTTACATATCTGACAAACAATTCCATTGTTCCCATATCTTGGTCCTTGCTGATTGATTTGTGATCTGTAGTTTCTAGCAATGTGTCCAATCTTGTTGCATCTATAACATACTACTTCATTTCTTCTGTTCATATCTTTTGTAGGTCTTTTATCTACATTGTTAGTATTTTTAAACATTCTACTACCATAATTATTCTCAATAACTTTAGGTCTTCTACATTCAATAGCTCTATGTCCAAAACCATGACAATTATAACAATAACCATTAAGAGGTTTCAATTGTTTACCTATGCAATCTCTCTTCATGTGACCAATTGTATTACAACCAAAACATCTACCTTTGAATTCTCTTTGCATACCTTTGGGTGTTTCTTCTTGGTTCGGTGGTTCTTCTTCTTTAGGTGGTTCTCCTTTAGGTGTGTCATCAGATTTGTTGATCTCATTTGACTTCTTCTTATCTATGCTTTCAGATTCTTTCAGATTTGGTTCCTTGCTTTCATCATTTGTTCTGAATATATTAAATCCAAGTCTTATCATAGGATGGTTTTCCATAAGATACTTGTTCATTGATCTTCTCACTATTTGAATATAGCCTTTCAAGTTGTTGTTTGGATTGAGTCAATTCACCTTTCACAATCTTATTGTATTTCTCAAGTTCAACATGCTGCAAATTTACTTTCTCAAATTCAGATGTTACTTTGCCAAGTTTAGATTTTAATTCTTCATTCTCAATCTTCAAACTTTCATTCTTAGATCTCAGATTTGCTTCATTTTTGTCATTTCCATCTTTCATACTAAGCTTCAGATTTGCTATCTCTAGTTCATGCTTAAGGATCACATTTTATTTTTCTAAATTGTCATCACAATCTTCAATAAGAATTTCGGATTCGTTTTCAGATTTCAGATCTTCTACCTTGTTTTTCAGTTTCTCAATAAGGTTCTTTGCATCATCATATTTCCTTTTCAGAATGTTTCTTTCATCAATAAGCACATCAATCTGTTCAAGAGCTTCTTCAAGATTTTTCTGTAGTTGATCCATATCCATAGAGATCTTACTCAAGCTGCTAGGCTTTCCTTGAATGATTCTTCTCCGAGTAACTAAGCTCTGATACCAATTGTTAGAAATAGGGAATACTAAGAGGGGGGGGGGGGGGGTGAATCAGTATTCTACAAACTTTATCTTTTGCCCAATTATGGATATAACAAATTATCTTTATACATGCATAACATAAGAAGCTAAATAATATGTGTATACACCTAAAAATGGCTTCATTAATTAATTAAATATTTATTATTTAATTACTATTGACTTGATAAATTAATTAAATATTTATTATTTAATTAATATTTGTTTCCTCTATTTATTAAGTAAATTATTCAATTTATTTAATAAATTCACTATAGTCTAATTCTATATCCTAAGTCTTCTAAAAAGTCTATTAAAGTGATTTAATTAAATACACAATCACCTAAATATGACTAAATCCCCTAGTCCACTTCATCCACCTAGTCACCTGACACATCACCTTGGCTAAGATAAATAATAATTATTAATTATTTATTCATATTTATCTTCACCCACACATGTCCTATTCTTAAGGGCTATGTGGCCTCATAGGACTTGGTCTCATGACCACTTGTCCTCTCAACAACCAAGTCAAGAGACATTCCCTATTCCTAAGGGGCTTCTCAAGCCACCTCTAAGGGTCAAGGGTGACTCATAGGACACTTGTGCAAAGAGTCCTCATGAGGAAAAGGTCTCTCCCTCTTTCTCTCTTTGGTCTTTGTGAGACACTTGACATGTGTCTTTCCCTTCCACCTTCTTCTCCTCCATGTCAATGTGAGAGGAACATCATCCCTATTCTTTCTCTCACATTACAACTACATCCCTCTTTCTCTCAACTCCTTCAACCAAGTCAATTCTGGCCCTAGGATCTTCCACCATTCATTCTCAACCGTAGGATTCTGCCACCTAGGCCTAGATCCTCCAAAAATCTATAAAAGGAGCCTCATTTTCCATTTGAAAGCTAATAGGTATTTTTGAGAACAAACATTCAAACATCCAAGCAATCAAACATCCAAGCAATCAAGCAACCAAGCATCCATATTATCATCCCATCATTTGCATTTCATCCACCATATTTGCATAATCAAGTTTTAGTTGTGCACCCATTTCATTCAATCTCCACACTTTGGAATCATCTTGGGAAGGAGTTTCATTTGGAAATCTGAGAGCTCAACATCTTCAAGAAATCAAAGCTAGGAGGACAATGGAGACAAGCTGCATTTCTAGGTGAAGGTAAATTGTTAATTTGGTTTCATTTGTTATTGCATTCTTCATTGTAGTTTGCTTATTAGATAGATTTATTAATCTTTTATTAGTTAATTCATCATTTAGAATAATATCCAACTAATTTGCATACATTTTTGGCGCTAGAAGGAGGGCCCAACTGGGCTTTTCACTTTCAGTTTTTAGTTTTCCGTGTGCAGGTTTTTCTACAGGTTCTTTCTGCGCATTCGTCCACGATTCCTGTGCATCTGTTCATTTTCACTGTGCATCCATTCTCTGGCATAAAATTTTCATTTGTTTTCCTCTTTGTTATAATTGCTATGCATTTGTCTTCTGTTCTTGCGCATTTATTCATTTTCGCTGTGCATCCACAGTAACTGCGCATACATTCCACCAGGCTGTGCATCCATTAAACTATTTTGCGCATATACAATTACTACACATACATTCATACTTCCTGCGCATATATCACATTGTTCTGAGCACTTATCAGTTTCTATAAAAAAATTCAATTTTCTGTTAGATTTGTTTTTAACTAACACTTTGACAAGTGTCTGTTCGTTCTGGTAGTTTTTTTTTAGGCTGTTTTGCAGGATGTAAATCTTTTGAAGACCCCATTGCTAAAAACATTTTTCTAACAATTTTATTTGCAGATTGCCAAGGGGTTTGCAAAATAAACTAAAATCTCGTTTGGGCTTAAAATATGACATGTTTTTGCTTTGTGTGTTTTCCTTAGCATAGATTCACGTGTCTATTGTGTTTTGCTTAATAGCATAATTGTAATCCCAAAATTATAACAACGTATCCTCTCCCCTCGCCATTCGTGGACCTTAGGTGTAAGAGAAATTGTTATAATTTTTAGAGGGCGGTCTTTGGTGGGAAAAGAGGTACTCACCCCAAGGAACGACCCAACCAGTAATAGGCTAAAGCCAAGCCCTTCCAAACCGGTATATAAAAAATGCTAGTGTGATTAGTCTCACATTAGACAGGTGTGAATTCATTGTGGCAACCAAAATCTCCTCCAGTACCCCAGTGGTGCATTAAAGTCCTACTTAGTAGAGGTGAAAGCCTTGCTTTGAAAAGATTGGGAGAGCCCCCTTAATTGGGAAAATGAATTGATCACAACCACCTGAACGGATGTCCTTATTAACAAATTTTGTTTAGTGGCCAAAAACCTTCTATCTGCTGGCTCAAGGAGTCACCCAAGCTCGTGAAGACACCCCACATTACTCACGGTTCATAGTAGAGATAGCAGTTCTTTGGGAAGTAATGACCCATTGAATTTGGAACTTGGTGTGCCTGAGAAGTGAGTGCACTGTAAGGAGGAGCCCGTGCCTCTAAGTTCCTAGGCTATCCACTGTGGATTTGCGTGGCTGGATTTTATTATCCTATTGGGGATTCAACAGATATCATCCTTGCCAACCTTAGGATTGTAAGCGTGTTTGTGCATTCATACCAGATTAAATTAGATTAAAATCATCTTTGTCTTGCGTGTGTGTGTTTATGCATTTTTACTTTGCCAAAAACTAGAAAACATCAGAAAAACAAAAACAAAAAAAAAAAATTTCCCATCATCAAAACAGCAAAATCATAAAAAATTTCACAACCTACGCATACATTCAAAAGTTCTGCGCATACAATTCAAGTTACTGCGCATTTAGATTTATCAGTGCGCATCTGTCAAAATTTGCTGCGCATTTGTTTCATTTTACTGCGCATATATTACACTGTCCTGCGCATTTGTTGCTGCGCATTTACAACAGAGCATTCTCATAGGCTTTTGGAATTTCAAAATCACTTTTTCAAATACCCATTTTCATCTTCAGTAAGATTCTGGAAAAACAGTTACGTTACATAGACCTCTGATTTCTAATTTGACCACTTTCATCACTTTTCATCATCATTCCTTCCTCAAGAGTCAACAAATCACTTTCTTCCAATCTTAAGATTTTCAGTGTGGTGTTGAAGATTTACCTTATCTATCAGACTTTGATCTTGGTGAGCTTATCATATCAGGATATATCATCCTTAACCATCAAGCTTACTTAGATTATTGTTTCTTGACCCCAATTTTCAATACTTATCATATCTTTTCTACCAATCATTCTCCATATCTTTTTATCAAGAATCTTTCTTTTCCGCAATCAATTTCATCCATTTTATGGTTCAAACTCGATCTTAGAAACTCAAACAACCTATTAATCCAGAATCCCTAGACAAAATGGAAGGCAATAATAGCAATGATGAGAATCCTTGGCCCAAACAGCCTCCTAAGAAAACTAATCTTGTCACATTTGATGACGAACCTACTGATGAGGAACTTAGGGATGCTGCACAAGATCCTAAATTTTTACAAGTCATGGAATGACTTATAGGCTTGGATAAAGAGATGTGTTTCCTCATGCTTGCTCAATAAGGAGCTAAGTTACCAAGTGATTTTGATGTTACCAATCTTAGAGAACCAACTTCTACATAAAATCAAGATATCCTTAAAGGTTCTCAAGATCCTCATGGAGCAAAGGAAATCAATCAACAATCCAATGCTTCTCAAATCAATCAACAATCCAATGCATCCCATAGTGATCAACAACAAAATGTTTCTCAAAATAATCAGTAATCCAATGATCCTCAACATACTCAATAGTGTAATGTTTCCCAAAACTCGCAAGGAAACACATTATCTTTGGATCTCGTCCTACAACAAATCCAGATGCTTCAACAACAAATTTGTGATATTCAAAATGGATCATTAACTAAGAAGTATTCTTTGGATGATATATGTCCTTATCCTTTTGATAAGAATTTAGCAATGATTCCATTCTCTCCTCATTTTGAGGTACCAAAATTTGACAAATACAAAGGGAATTCGGATCCACAAGACCATATTCGTGAGTTTTGTGCTGCTTGTATTGAAGTCGCTCACAATGACACTTATCTTATGTGACTATTTCCGCAAAGTTTAGGAGGACAAGCCATGGAATGGTTCTCCAAACTTCCCCCCGACATCAAATCTTTCAATGAGCTTCTTGACAAATTTGTGACTCATTATTCATATAACATCAAACATGAGGTCACTATGCTTGATCTTTGCAATGCACATCAAAAGAATGGAGAACCTTTCCTTACTTTTTTGCAAAGATGGCGTCAATTATTTTCTAAATATCCACAAACGATTCCTGAACAAGAAAAGATGGATATTTTTGTGCATAACCTTACACCAGGAATGAGTTATAGGTTACAATTGCAATGTCCACCAAATTTCAATAAACTCATAGAAAATGGTATCAAGATTGAGGAAGCCATGGTCCGAAAAGGTGAGATAAAACTTTATTCCAAAGACAATGCTGGATCCTCAAATTCCAATTCCAACACTTATAACTCCAATTCCAATAATGACAAATCGAAATATTGGAATAAAAACAAAAACATTGTCAATGATGGAATTGTTGATAATCGTAATGTCCAACCAACAAAACCTCTTCTAAATCTCACAAGTACGACCAATGCTACTCAAGCTACATACAAAATCAGTCGGCAAGTCAGAGTACCACCAAGGATTCACCTAAACCAAGATTGCCTTTTATCTCACCTCAAAGAAATTTTACTCCTTTAGGGGAATCTCTCGAATCAGCATTACAGAAGTTAATCACCAAGAAACTCATCACGCTTCCTGAACTGAAAGATTATGAACCTAGAGTGAAGCCTTCTTGGTGGAATGGAAATGATTATTGTGAATTCCACAGAGGAAAAGGGCATATAACTAATGAATGTCAAAGACTTAAAAATGTGATCCAAGACTTAATCGAAAGTGGTGAAATTAGTGTTGACGGACATGTCTCGAATGAATCACATACGACCTTCAAAGATCCACTTCCTGAGCATGAAAAGGGAGGTTCTTCCAACAATAAGGGTGACAACCAAGCCAATTATAATAACACACCCTATAGATATGTTGGTAACATTTCTAACCATCATCCTTCTGCATATTATGCCAATGTTATTACCATAAAGGGAAAATCAGAGAGTCAACCAATCCATGCTACTACTCATGCTCAAGCCAAGGTTACTCTCCAAGGAGTCCAGTCTAAACCAAGCACTACTCACAACAAGTCCGTTTATGTTCCAAAGTCCATACCCAATACTTCCAACTAGTACAATATTTTGGAACAGCTCAAAAAGACACCGGCCCAGATATCCATCTTAGAGCTTTTGCGTCTTTCTCCATCTCACAAAGATATCCTTGAAAAAGCTCTCTTAGAGACCCAGGTTCCAACAACTCTAGATCCTGATCAATTTCAAGCTATGGTAGGCCATTTAACGACCCCACACTACTTGTCTTTTACTGAAAATGATGATTTAGCCATTACCCAACCTCATAATGCTCCTTTACATATCGAAGTCCTTGTCCAGAATCACAAGATTAAAAGAGTATTAATAGATGGGGGAGCTGGCTTGAATATTTGCACATTAAAGTTGGTCCTTGCATTGGGATTTTTTGAGAATGTCGTTGATCCAAAAAAGAAAATCACAATAAAAGCCTATGATGAGGAAGAGTGATCATCCAAGGGGTCCATTGTTCTTCCAATTAGAATCGGTCCGATTGTCAAAGATGTATCTTGTCAAGTCTTGGACATGGATCTTGCTTATAATATTCTTTTGGGAAGACTATGGATTCATTCCATGCAAGCTGTGCCATCAACTTATCATCAATGTATAAAATTTCCTCACAATGGTCAGGAGATCACTATCAAAGGAGATTCCAATCCTTTTCAATATTGTAGCAATGTGCAGATTTCTGATTCTTTGGTTCCCAATAATCATACTGGATCTTCTACAACTACACCTGGTGACCCTAGTAATATAGCATCAACTTCTAAATCAGACTGGATCAAGATAGATATCAAAGAAAGAAGTATGGGAGAATATACTTTAGGTCAAGCTCTTTGCATCACTGAGTTACCTTTATCTCCTAAATCATATGGTAGGTCTTTGATCACTAAACAACAATCAGAACCCCCTTCCACACTTGTTTATAACACATTTATAAGTGGGGGCACAATATCCAAAGAGGCAGCTGAGCGTAATGCAAATTATTGGCTTAAGACACAGAAGATTGGAGATGATATTAAACATGATTATATATCACCTGATGTCTATGGAAAAGGGTATACTTTGCTACAAAAGATGGGATATCAAGGTGCTGGACCTCTAAGGTTACAAAGAGAAGGTGTTATAAAACCAATTTTGCAAAATCCTAATTATCAACGAGACACTACAGGATTAGGATATAAGGGAGAAGGATTACAAGAAACAAAAGGAAAAGCAAAAATGCCACCTTTTCATGAGACATCTAAAGCTCATGCCTTACAATTCAGAAAGCATGGCATGTATGTAGATCTAGAAAAACAAAGGATAGCTCAAAGAATCATTGATAGACTTGAGGATAATGATGATTCTGATTCTAATGATTATGAATGGGATTCCTTATCTGATGGTATTGAAGAAATAGGAGTCGATGTTGTCCATCAATATAGTAACAATTACCATGAGGGTGAGAGTTCAATGAGTGACTCACTAGGATTGGTCCCACGTATTACTACTCGTGTTGATCGTGAGCGAAGTGAGCGTTATCTTGTGACAGATAATTCAGATGAGAGTATGGAAATAGACCTCGCTGATACTATCATAAACCTTGACAAATTTTCCATCAATACCATCTCTACTTTTGAAACCAACCCAAATGATCCAATGCCCCTTGTCCGTCCTGACCTTATTGATTGGGATTCTCCTGATCACCTAGAACTTGATGTCTTCCATAATGATGACGCGATCATTGACTATCTTGGTATTAGGGATCATTTACCACCAGGGGATCACAAGTTAGGATTTCCGATAGAACTCAATGACATGGCCTACTTTGGAGAGAGTGCCAATCCTTTCAGTCATAAAAATATAAAAATAATCAGCAGATCTAATGGTGAAAACCACTCAATGGCAGTATTAGATCCAAAAATAGTAAAAAGAAAAGATGCATCTGATGGTGAAAACCTCTCTGAGGCACCTGACGATGGAAGGATTGACACTCTTCCAAACTATCTAGATAAAGAGCAATCTGCCATTCTTATAGAACTGACAGTACCACTTAACATTGGAACAGAGGAGTCTCCACACGTCCTCAAGGTAGCAACATCCTTGACATAATCAAAGAAAGAATCTTTTGCAAAATTCTTCAGAGAATGACAAATCAACTTTGCTTGGTCCTACACTGATATGCCTAGTTTGGACCCCAATCTCATTATGCATCATTTATCTATCAAACCAGGTGTAAAACCAGTTAAGCAGAAGCTCCGCAAAATGCATCCTCACATTGCTCTAATGGTGAAAGCAGAATTGAAAAAGCTCCTAGATGTTGGATTCATTCGAGCTATTGATTATGCTGAGTGGATTTCAAATATTGTCCCGGTTTCAAAACCAGACAAGTCTATCAGGGTTTGTATTGATTTTTGAGATCTAAATAAAGCTTGTCCTAAAGATGACTTCCCTTTGCCAAATATTGATATGATTGTTGACCTAATAGCTGGGCATGAGATGTTATCATTAATGGATGGATTTTCTGGCTATAACCAAATCAAGATTGCGCCAGAAGATTAGGAAAAAATTGCTTTTACTTGTCCGTGGGGTACATACTGCTGGAATGTAATGCCTTTTGGCCTCAAAAATGCTGGAGCAACTTACCAAAGAGCCATGACCACGATCTTCCATGACATGATGCATACCATCATGGAAGATTATGTTGACGACATTTTAGCAAAATCCAAAGACAGAGTTGGTCATTTGAAAGTGTTAGATAAAATATTCACTCAGATGGAAAAATATCAGATTCGACTCAATCCAAAGAAATGTGCATTCGGGGTCACATCTGGTAAACTGTTAGGGTACATTGTCTTAGCTAAAGGAATCGAAGTAGATCCAGAAAAGGTTAAAGCAATATTGGAGATGGCTTCCCCCACTAACATCAGTCAGCTAAGATCTTTACAGGGGTGTCTTCAATCAATCTGAAGATTTGTTTCTCAATTAGCAGATCGCAGTCATCCTTTTCAACATTTGCTGCATAAAAATATCTTATTCCAATGGGATGATAAGTGTGAGGAAGCTTTCAATAAAATCAAGCAGTATCTAGCGAATCCTCCAAATCTGATGTCACCAATTCCAGGCAAGCCACTCTTGCTCTACATTTCAGCCATGACAGCCTCACTAGGTGCTCTGCTCGCTTAGCAAGATCATGAAGGAAAAGAAAAAGCCATTTACTACATTAGTTGCACTCTAGTGGGATATGAGTTAAACTATTCCCCTATTGAAAGAGCATGTCTAGCTATTGTCTTTGCTTCACAAAAGTGGTGACATTACATGTTGTCACATTCTACTCAGCTTATTGCAAAGATTGATCCTTTAAAGTATTTGTTAAGCAAGACTACATTGACAGGTAGGTTGGCTAAGTGGGTCATGCTACTTAGTGAGTTTGATATTGAATATGTAGATAGGAAGGCTATCAAAGGTCAAGTGATCACAGATCAACTAGCTGATGCTCCATTAACGGATGACCAGCCTATACACACAGAGTTTCCTGATGCTCATATCTTAGCTTTGTCCACGCAAACATGGAAATTATACTTTGATGGCTCATACACTCAACAGGGTTCAGGAGCTGGTATACTTTTTATCACGCCACAAGGATACACTATTCCGAAATCTTTCAAGTTGCTATTTCCTTGCACTAATAATGTGGCAGAATATGAGGCTTTGCTGATTGGGTTAAAAATGGCTTTACAATGGAATGTATCTGAAATAAATGTCTATGAAGATTCTCAGCTGATTGTTAACCAGGTTAATAATGATTACCAGACCAAAGATGATAAGTTATTGCCATATAAACGTATGGTGGATGACTTTAAAAAGTATTTCTCTATCATCACTTTTGAGCAGATTCCTCGGCATGAAAACAAGGCTGCTGATGCCATGGCAATGATTGCTTCTTTATTTGATATTGAAGATACCAAGGCCCGTTTTGAGTTGTTGGTGGAATCCCTGACTTGTCCTTCATATGATGACCCTGATACGAGTATTATATGTCATCTGATTGGACATGACTCCCCAACCTATGGAAAGATCTATTCTTACCTCAAAGATAACACTTTACCTCCCGACCTATCCCGTAATCAAAAATGAACTTTTCTCCGCCAAACCTCCCGCTATATTTTAATATTTGATACCCTTTATCGGCAAGGTTTTGATGATACTCTCCTGCGATGTCTCGAACATGATGAAGCTCAACTTTCCTTACAGGATGTACATGAAGGTATTTGTGGGACACATTTGAGTGGTCCCTCTTTGGCTAAGAAACTCATGCGTATGGGTTATTATTGGCCTACCATGGAAGCAGATTCCTTTCATTTTGCTAGGGCATGCAAGAAATGTCAGATACATGGAAACCTTATCCATGCTCCAGCACAAGAGTTACATCCTTTTACAACTACTTTTCCATTCAGTCAGTGGGGACTCGACCTCGTGAGCACTACCAATCCTCCATCTTCTAATGGTCACAAATGGATCCTCACTACCACATAATATTTCACTAAATGGATTGAGGCCGTTCCATTGATTACCGCCACAGGGAAACAAATATCCATGTTTATCTTAAACTAAGTCATCTGCAGATATGGTATACCTATGTATCTCATTACTGATCATGGGAAACAGTTCCAAAATTAGGACATGGATGAACTGTGCACCAAATTCCACATTACCCACAACTATTCCACCATCTACTATCCTCAAGGAAACGGCCAAGCTGAGGCGTCAAACAAAACAATTGTTAAAATCCTACAAAAGACTATCAATGATGCTGGCCGTGATTGGCATCTTCAACTTAATCCTGCCTTATGGGCTTACCGCACCTCCATCCATACTCCTACTGGAGCCACTCCATACTCCCTTGTTTATGGATCTGAAGCAGTCTTGCCCCTCGAGGTCGAGTTGCCTTCACTTCGTGTTACTCTTAAAGATTTAATTCCTGATGAAGAGTATAGAGTTTCACGCTTGACTGAATTGGAACTCCTAGATGAACGCCGTCAGCGCACCTATGATCATTTGAAAGTTTATCAGCAGCGTCTGTCCCGTCAGTACAATAGCAAGGTAAAGATCAGAGACTTTCAGTTGGGTGACTTAGTCCTTCGAGAGAATCCAAAGAATCAACAACACCGTGAAAAGAAGGGTAAGTTCGAACCTAATTGGTTAGGACCTTTTGTGATCACAACAGTCTATGGTTTTGGAGCTTATCAGTTATCTACACCTGAAGGGGATCCCTTGGATGAGCCTCTTAACAGTATCCATCTCAAGAAGTTTTATCCTTGAAATCCCAATGCAAGGGGCATGTATATAGGCTGTATATATATTCTGTAAATAAAAATAAATAAAAAATAAAAAAAATCACAAAATCAAAAGAAAAACTACAATAAAAACATATGGTGAAAACCTGGAAACAGGTGCTATATGTGACAAGTTAGCTCCTCTATCTATTAGGCTTCTTTTAGTGTGTCCATTCATTGTATATATCCATAATAAAATGGTTCGTCAGTCCTCATCCCCGCCATGTATATATCATAATAAAATGGCCAGTTCATGCACCATTCCTTGTATTTATCCATAATAAAATCCGATCATAGCTTGATCTTTTGTCATGGTCTTCATCCTAGTCTTGTTGTGTCTTTCTTCATCCATAATAAGTCAGTCCATCACCTAGCTGGGGGCATGTCCTTGACTTAGTTTGGGAAGTGGATCTATGATAGTCGTGACTCTTAGAGGACATAATGGAGTTATTTTCACCGGGCGAGCAGACACAATCAAATGTCCTTTTACAATGATATCTTCATGCTGAATCCAAATCTATGATCTATTCTTCGACACATGACCACTTAACTATATATCCTGACTCTACATCATCGCTTGAATTGATCAACATGTCCTACATCAATCTTTTTGGCAAAAGAAATGTATATTCATGACAGGCATGTTAGAATGGTTTGTTGTAGATTATGCATTCATATTTGGATTTCATTGTTATCATGTTTCCTATGCTATTCCGGGATATCTTTTGACATGAGTTTGAAACTCCCATATGTCATTGATTAGAATAGCCGGGATGGAGCATGGTATTTTCTTTGATTGCTATTTGTGGGGTATTTTCCGATGAAATCAAAGGATCCAATAATTTGGGGTGTCTGTGTATAAGTGCCTTCATCCATTTCATAGTATGAACAACATAAACATCATGTTGCTCTGCAAATACTATTTATGGTGATACGCCATCGCATACCTCGACTTCAAATATTTGTTCCTTGATTGAGGAGGAAATATTCTTTGTCTGTTACGCAAATGAAACTCAGGTCATCTCGGTTCAATTATACCTAGATGCTTGTCAAGTTTGCAATATTAAACTCCATGCAAAAAGTGCTCAGGTCATCCTGGTTTAATTATACCATGATGCTTGCATTTTCTTGCAACATAACGAGCTCAATGATGAAAATCAAATTCCAGTTATTATGAAGTTCTAAGATGTTACATGAAGTTGTGGAGATACTCATTTCATATTTCATTTTGCATTGTATTATACCATTTCCTAGATTTGCATATCAGTGCTCCTTTTATAGGGATTTATAGGTTACCTTTCTTATTAGGTTATCTGTTTTCTTAGTCTATTCTTCTTGTGTCAGATACATTGTTATTTAAGTTGAGGACATTTGGACAACCACACATATTATGACTTTTTGCATTTAACACTTAAATCATTTAGAGACATAATTTATCTTCATTAGGAGTGTTCATTTATATATAATTTGGTCATTTATTATAGCTATCGTTTCATCTCATTTTCTTTTATCATGTTATCCATTATTACATTTAAATCATCATCATTTATTACATTAGATATCATTTGCATTATATCATTCATTTATTATTCATTATCCACATTGTTCATCACAAATATTGCATTGATAATCACATAGCATTAATAAATTCATTTAAGACGTGCATTTATGTCACCATCATATGATTATTAACCATTAAGCATCAACAAAATCAAAACATGCATATAAATCATTTTGCATTCTAAGACATACATTTTATGCATCTGAAAGTACATCATCACATCCTGCATATGTTAGTATGCACATGTATATAAATCATCAAAGTAAATCATGATAGAACTGCATCACATACAATTCATAAAACAACAAAAATATCTGAATGTCCAATGATATAAATCAATAACAATGTGTCTATAGTCAGTGTTTTTCAAGTCAAAATGTACTGCTACAATGAATCATAATGATACAAAAGTGTATACAATGATCTCTCACAAATCTATGAACCACTGCCTCCAGACTCTGTATGTTGCTGTCTATGGGAGGCAATGTGGCCCTGTGTTGCTGCACTCCCTGATGCTGAGGATCCACCCTGACCTCCTAAACTTGTCGGTGTTCTAGGAGGACGTGATGATACCCCTCCACTGCCAGCTGGTGCTTGTCGCTCATATGCTGCTGATCTGATGCCAACTGAGCTCTCTCTATAGCTCCCGATCCACTGATCTCTCGAGACTGCCTGTCTGTATGCCTCTCGCAAGTAGGATATCTCCTTCCTAGCATGTATCATGGCTCTCATGATATCCCCATGGGGACCTAGGTCCTCTGTCCTCTGTAGCTCATCTAGCAGCATCTCTGACTCCCCGAGTCTCTCAACAGCTGAATCTCTCTCGGCTCGCAGCACATCCATCTGTCTCCCCATCCTCTCAATCTGTCTCTCTAGACCTGGAACCCGGTCTGCCTCTACCTGGATAACTGCTAGTCGGACTAGCAGTGCATCAATATCAGGCTCCTCCTCCGCAACGTCTTTGTGTAAATAGGGATCCTGTCCCCCGATGTCCATGTCTACCTGCTCATCTTGTGCCTACATATCTGACATCTCCACATCTGGCTCATCCTGTCTGCCACCCTGAGCCACATCAACCTAGGCTAATAGAATGTCTGCCTCATCCTGTGCTTGCCCCTGTGCCTGTGCCTGTACTACAACAACTGGTATCTGTCCTATAGCCATTGGTCTCTGTACCTGTGCGACTGGTACCTGTAATGGTGCTCCTGCAGCTGGCTATGCTGGCGGCTATCTCCATCCCTATCCCCTCCGCCTCACTCCACCTCCCCTCATCCATGGGCCAACTCTCCCACCATCTCCACCACCTCCATCTCCACCTCCATCTCCACCACCTCCATCTCCTCCTCTCCCTCGTCCTCTCCTATCTCGACCTCGCCGCCTCCCCTGATGTCTGTCTACTGGATCTCTCTTTGGAGGTCTCGCTGCTAGATCTGTAATCCGTGGCACAGGATGATCTCTCAAAAACTGCTCTAAATCTGTAGTCATCCCAGGGTCAACCACTGTCTATCTCATGGACCATGCCTGGTATGGTGCATCCAAAAACTCTTGCCGCACAACATCAAATGATGCCATGGGCCCCCAATCCCGTCTCTCCTGATGTGTGCGTGCAAACTCAGTCACTCCCTGGGGCATACCCTGTATCCTGCCAAACTGTCTCAGAACCTGGCTAACCAGCTGTCTCTCAATAATAAAGGGCATCCGCCCTATCAGCCATCGCGCCTCAAAACAAAAACCAAGCTGCCACTCATCATCCCATGGCTCGCACCCTAGGTAGGTTCTCCATGTCACTGTGTCTAGTGTGTCAAAAGTGTAGCGCCAAAATTCTAAATACCCCAGTTTTGCCTGTGATAAAACTGAGGAGTACAAATGAATATAGGGCTGCCCTACACCCTGGAATTGAATCGCCAATGGTCTCATCACTGCAATGTGCTCCCATGCCCAAACATGGAGCAGTGTCACCCCTGCTGATAGAGATGCACTCCCGTGGTACACCACCTGATGTAAATCATGGTATAGGTGTGCTAATAAACACACCCCCTAAGCAAATCGGGTCCCCTCCATCACCCGCTGTAATGTACGGCCCCACCCAACTGCAAATCCGTGTGACCTTCGATCAGGACATACGAATCCCCCAATAGAGCCTGCTAGAACCATTGGCAGAGGGTCATACATGTTGACCATCTCCTCCTAGCTAATCTCCCCATCCTCTATGTCATCATCCCCAAAGACGGCTCTGCACTCTGTGACTCCACCGTGTCGATCATACTGCACTAACTCTCCTGTGATGGGAAGTCGGAGGATGTGATATACATCCTTTAGTGTCACTGTCATCTCCCTTGTCGGCAGATGGAACATACTCATCTCTGAGTGCCATCTCTCAGCTAATGCGATCATCATACTAAGATTCGCCTGAATCTCGGGGGTGTAAATCACATGGTAAAGTCTTATGCTCTTATCACCAGTCTCTCTGTCTCCGATAATGCTGGTCTCAGGTTCTGTGTGACGGGATATCTCTTCCGTGACATCAGAACATCTGTGATATCCTCCTATTCAAGTCAACAACAATCAACCTATCAGATTTTGATAAACTGATCTATCAATCTATCTATCCTATCATATCAATTTCAAACATTTTTATCACGTGTTTCAACAGATGATTCTATCAATTGTCTATTTCAGACTAGCTAACTAGCGAACATGCTACAATGTTGCGAATCTTGATCAAATCGATCACAATCAACCACCGACAAATCAAATCAGCTTATCGACATCAAGTTTGACCTAATTGACTATCCATTATGACCAACTTCTACCACCTAAACATATGCGCAGCATTGAAACATGCATGCGCAACTTTCTTTAACCTTTGCGCAGGTTTTTACTGATGCACAATCTTCTTCCACATTTGCGCAACATTTATTGGCATTTGCGCAGTTTTATGCATTTGCGTAGTTTTATACCTATGCGCACTTTTAATTCATGCTTGCGTAGCAGTCCTAATATCCTACTATGAATGCGCAAATATCCGTCATGAATGCGCAGTAAAATTAAGTTTCTGTGCATATGCCACAAGTTGCTGCACATTGATGCACCAAAACTGTGCATTCATCTTCCGCTATGAAAAATTAAAATTTCTAATCTAATCTATCATTTGATCTACCCTAAACATACTCCAAATCTAATCTAACATGCATCAAATCATGGAAATACAAAGCAGGATCGAGTCACCTACCGGTTCACCCGAATCGGGTGGTCGCTGGAAGTGTCTGACTCTCTCGAAGTGGTGATCTGATAAGGGGAACGACATCCTGGCGGCCCTGCTCTTCTCTCTCTCGCGCTCTAATCTCCAAGTGACAAGTGTGCACAATGAGCCTATTGTGGACCCCTTGGCCGTATTTATAGCTTGTGGACCTGGTGTACTTGGTGTGTGGACCCTGCCTGACGTTTTTCTTCCAGTCTACCTCATTTTCATCCATCTTTCCTACCGTTTGTTCGTGAGATTGATTGAACAACCCCATAAAAAAAAAAAATCAAAAAAATATTTTTACAAAATTCATATAATCTTTTTTTGTCAATCAATCTCTCGAGGGGGCATCCATAGGTCGTCTGAGACATTGTCTAGGGTAGGGGCAAAAATGCTTGATTTTTCTTTGAAACAATGTGACCAGCACATTATTTCAAAGAGGGGCAAAATGTATACACCTAAAAATAGCTTCATTAATTAATTAAATATTTATTATTTAATTACTATTGACTTGATAAATTAATTAAATATTTATTATTTACTTAATATTTGTTTCCTTTATTTATTAAGTAAATTATTCAATTTATTTAATAAATTCACTATAGTCTAATTCTATATCCTAAGTCTTCTAAAAAGTCTATTAAAGTGATTTAATTAAATACACAATCACCTAAATATGACTAAATCCCCTAGTCCACTTCATCCACCTAGTCACCTGACACATCACCTTGGCTAAGATAAATAATAATTATTTATTATTTATTCATATTTATCCTCACCCACACATGTCCTATTCTTAAGGGCTATGTGGCCTCATAGGACTTGGTCTCATGACCACTTGTCCTCTCAACAACCAAGTCAAGAGACATTCCCTATTCCTAAGGGGCTTCTCAAGCCACCTCTAAGGGTCAAGGGTGACTCATAGGACACTTGTGCAAAGAGTCCTCATGAGGAAAAGGTCTCTCCCTCTTTCTCTCTTTGGTCTTTGTGAGACACTTGACATGTGTCTTTCCCTTCCACCTTCTTCTCCTCCATGTCAATGTGAGAGGAACATCATCCCTATTCTTTCTCTCACATTACAACTACATCCCTCTTTCTCTCAACTCCTTCAACCAAGTCAATTTTGGCCCTAGGATCTTCCACCATTCATTCTCAACCGTAGGATTCTGCCACCTAGGCCTAGATCCTCCAAAAATCTATAAAAGGAGCCTCATTTTCTATTTGAAAGCTAATAGGTATTTTTGAGAACAAGCATTCAAACATCCAAGCAATCAAACATCCAAGCAATCAAGCAACCAAGCATCCATATTATCATCCCATCATTTGCATTTCATCCACCATATTTGCATAGTCAAGTTTTAGTTGTGCACTCATTTCATTCAATCTCCACACTTTGGAATCATCTTGGGAAGGAGCTTCATTTGGAAATCTGAGAGCTCAACATCTTCAAGAAATCAAAGCTAGGAGGACAATGGAGACAAGCTGCATTTCTAGGTGAAGGTAAATTGTTAATTTGGTTTCATTTGTTATTGCATTCTTCATTGTAGTTTGCTTAGTAGATAGATTTATTAATCTTTTATCAGTTAATTCATCATTTAGAATAATATCCAACTAATTTGCATACAATATGCATAACAATAGAAATAAAGAACTCATAACACACGATATGTTCTCGAGGAAACCCTGGCCAAGGGAAAACCTCGGTGGGGATGGTACCCACAAAGATCTACTAATCAAAAGTATCCTGTTAAGGATGTTGACCCTGTTAGGAGTCTATTACAAGCATATAGTGTATCAGTCCTGATTAAGGGACTATAGGCCTTGTTAGAAGCCTCAACCCTATTAGGAGTTGTCAATACAAAATCTGATTACCAGATGAGCCCACTACCCAAACAAGTAATCTACAAAGTATACTTATTACAAAATGGATTAAGGTATATAACCTTATGCTGCTTGCATCAATATCTCTTCACTGCTCTTACATTCGCATCATATCATTACAATATTACCACATATCTCTTCTCTTCTCTATCTTTTTCTTCTTACAATTACATATCATATATACAAGTTATTAAAGATAATAAATTTACATGGTCGGCTTCCATATATCTTTATCCAAGAGTTAACATCTAGGATGTCATCCCTTTATATTGTTAAGTCATTATTTTGATAAACAAAATAATCCCTTAACTCTTTACCAATTTTGCCTTCATATTTTGTCATGTCGGCTTAAGACTGCCTTTGATAAAACTATCATAACTAATTCCGTACATGTCATATTAACTTGCACTCTGAGATGGGTCATCATTAGTCATCATAGAGTCTATGTTCAAGTGCGCAAGCACTAAACTTACTCTAGTCAACGTCGCAAACAAAAATTGTATCTTGGTGCACTGGTGAAAACACTATCTTACACTTAGACAAATTTGCAATGCGCTCTGCTATACTTGCTCTCTGACCTGTGTGATCTTCATGTGGATCATATGTTGCCATAATGACAACATCTATGTACTCACTTCAGCCAAATTGCCAACATACTCGTCGAATTTCTTAACTAAAATCATTACACTAATATACAATTTGCACATTTGATGATGCTTTTTGATAGCTGGTTGGCCTTGTCCAAAATAAAAAATCTCCAAAGAATGCCATAATAGCTATTGTGATAAAGTTTTCATGTGAGGATGTGATTGATTCTATGTTTTAGGTTGGGCTTAGGACAAGGGGGTATAGGTTTTCCTAGCATGTTTGAAAATTGGAATTTGGATTGTCAATAGATACAATTGGATTTAGAAGTGGTGGACTAGGATTTAGATTGGTGTATTTGAGGAGATGTAGATTTAGCTTTGGTGTTGGTTAACCACCATGTTGTGCAATTGATAGTTTGACACCTCTCCAAGATTTTATATGTCTCTACTATTATTCTCATTGGTTTTCAGATCTCTAATGCATTCCAATTCTATATATGATCATTTTTATACATACTTGTCATTTAGTTTTAGGTTGAATAATTTTTTTACTTTGATATGCATGATTCTTAGTAGTTTCCATGCAAGTCAAAGTGGGGGATGATGTAAAGGTAAAAAATACAAATAATAGCACATTTGTAATACCCCTCTAACCCTAATATAAGTTTTGTATTTTTGAAAGAATTAAGATCCTTCGATGTTTTCTTATAGCTTAAGTTGTACATGATACTTGTTTGATCTATTCCTATAGTTGTTTATAATAATTTCATAAGCTAGTACTCAATGATTCTAATATCAGACATACTATCTAAAGGTATCACTTTTGTATGTATTTATCTCCATGTATGTATTGAGTACCTACAAGACCTTTATGAACATAGTTAGGATGTTATATGATATGTACTTGATAGATATATATAAGTGGTTATTTATATTTTCTTCTATTAAGGTTACTTTGGATGAATCTTGTATCTCACTTGATGATTTGATTATGTTGATTTATTATTAGTATTGATAAGAGACTAACACAATGCTTGAGATTCTAACCTTCGTTATGATGATGCTACATGCTTTGAGTGTATATATATACATGATGTGTTTTCATGATTCAGGACGAAGTCGTAGTTACTCACATAGCTGAGGTCCACACGATGTATCGATCCTGGTCATCTGTCTGCAATGTTTTCTTTTATACGTATATCCGTGCATATGTATTTCTTCTTTGTGATGCAGGCTTGCAGGTACCGGGCATCGACTTCACCTGGCTTCACAGGTCTGAGCATGCCCTCAAATCCTCGATGGTTGTTGTTATGGAGATAGTACTAAGGCCCCTACATGAGTCTTCCTTTGTCATTATTCCAATTTGGGAATATTAGGGTTCCTTCTTTGTCAGTCAACCTTTGGGTCAAAAACCTAGATCCAACGCACCCGGTTGGGCATGGTTGTAGTTAGTGCCTTGTGGCCACTTGAATCCATTTGGTTGTATGATTTGTTTACTCATTTTATTTATTTCTCCTTCTTGGTATGATTCTTAGTTAATCTTTCTATGTTGTGTTTCAGGAGTTTGGCTTGACTTTCCTTGTTGACTTTGGTTGACCTTGTTTGATCTTATAGTTTTCTCAATATGTTTCATAGTTGATTTTTATGGCCTCTTTCGATGATTAGATTTATTTTGAGGCATGTGATTTTATTCTACCTTAGTGTTATATCCTATAGTAATTATAAATAGGTAATAATATTGTGATCTATTACTTCATAATCTTATAGATTATAGTGTTTGGTATTTGGCATGTATCTATATAAATATAAATATAAATATATATATATATATATATATGGAAATATATATATGGGTGCACACATATATGTATTTATATATATATAATTTATATGTGATTATATGTTAATTATTGTAGATATTGTTGATGGTGTATATTTCAGGATTAATGTAAAGTATAATATTATTAATAATTAAATATTAAATAATGCGAGGTATATTATTCTCAATTGTTAATTATTAATAATGAGGATAGGTTATATATATAGATATTGATGTAATTAATGATGGCATATGCATATATGTTAGGATAATATTACATGTGTGTATGAATGAATACAAATAATCTTTTATTGTATATTTAAGTAATATAGTTGTATGATATTAAGTTATTTTATAATACCCTTTAGTTAAGAGTTAGTTGGGAATTGGTTACTTTTCCTCTCAACCTTTGGAAATCTATTTATATGCACTACTTTCTCATTTGAAGGGAGGGGATTTTGGGCCTGAAGCATAGAGGAGAGGATGGCCTTACTTTTCATGAAGATTTTGGAGAGAAAACTTGGAGATGTGAAGGAGAGTTTGTAAGCATATGTCTTTAAGAATTTTTGGTTATCTTTGCTTTTGGGAGAGAGACATTTTTGTGAGAATTTCAGTAGTTGAGAGAGGGATTCTTTGCTGTGGAATTATTTCTTTCTTTCATGGAGATTTCTGAAAGTGGATAGGGTTTGAAGGATGCATCTCAAGTTTGGATTTGTCTTCTCTTTTGTTTCCTTCCTTCTTCGATTCAACCTTCGTAGGACATGAGGTATGGATTGAATATTTTAGTTACTTGATGTATCTGATAGATTATAGATCTATTTATATATTATCATTATTTATTATATTTGTACTTTTCATTTGTATGGTTATTTTAAAGTTTTGAGTTTTTATTTGTAAGAATTGGCATGTGTTTTCCTAGGGTTTTTAGCAACCCATTTTTGGAGATCTGTTATTATAACAATTTAAGTTACATTTATGGTTTTACTAAATTGATTTTCTGGAATTAAAATTCATAGATCTCAAATGGGTACCTCTCTGATTTTATTTTTAGGGTCGAATTAATGCCTTATTTTTGACATTTTGGCAGACTATGCCTATCCATTCTTGATTCCGAATTTTCTGTCAAATGTATTCGTATGCTACAGGCTGATATGATTATATAAAAGTCTAAATTTGATATCAAATATTCTCTTAAGTCTTATCTTTCATTTACAATTGGTTTGGTGAATTTTAATTATGTTTTGTGAAAATTACAACCGTTTTAGTGAAGGCAGGTCTGAACCCTAACCAGAATTTTCTGTTTTAAACCAGAAGTCATAACTTTCTTTCCCACCGTTGGATCTTCCTAAAAATAAAATTGAGAGTCCATAATTATGTTATCTAAATCTCTACTGAAGAGATTTCCTTTATTTTATGTTTTGTGGAAGATATGGATGACTATTCTATGATGACTATTCTTTGCATTTAATTCTTGCTTGAAATAATTCAATTTAAGAACATCATTAAGTTTTAAGATTTCGTATGGTTACCAGAGGCTATTAGAATTTGTTTTTGGTTAATTGGATCTATGTATACTCTGAATATGTTTATAATATCACTTGGATGTCTTCTTATATGTTTGGAACATTCTGAATGCCATATTGGGTTTAGGGTTGTCAAGTGGACTAGGGACAACATATGTTTTCCTAAACTCAATCAAATGTTGTTATGGAATTGATATGAATTCTTGATGATGAATCTATTATGTTCTTATGATTTTTATATGTATGTTAGGGAACCTAAGTACACTAGGTGAGTGGCTCATAGTGAGGGGCCGGGGCCCTAAGTGGCTAGTACCAGGATAACCTACTATGAGTTATTTAATCAAGTGATAACCTAAATAAATGAATTGGGAATGGGAGATTATTGGAATGGAAAATTACACATTAATCAAGATTAATTGTGCCTCGCCCATGCCTTTAGTGCTAGTAAAGACTAAGGATGGGAGTGGGAGAAGGTACCTATGCGTAGGTACAACTGAATGACCTTGTCTGTACGAGAGGCATTCAGTTCCGCATGTGCCTACTTGGGGGCCGGGGCCAAGAGTGGCTAGTACCAGGACAACCCAAGGGGTGAGGGCTATGCGATGACACTCACCTAGCTTGTAGCTTAGAGTCTCTGTCAAATTTGATCATGCCTCTGGTATTCCTTGTGGTCTTCTTGTCTTTTTCTTTTTTGTTGTGACTCTAGGGAAACTTTTATCACCACCTTAGGAATTTTCTAGTTGTTACCTCTTGTATGGGCCTTTGGTTCTATCTCCTAGCTCGGGGGAGTGGGCCTATTGGTTCCACGTGGTTGGGTGGTTAATATTTATATCGAGGTATTGTTCGTGATTCTCTGGATGATCCTAGCACATATTCCTTTCCAGATCTGCAGTTGAAGATTTCTTATTGGATATTTTAATATGTTGAGATGTACTTATGTATTTGAATTCATGTAATTTTTAATCTCCTAAAAGGAGTCTTGTAGTATTGATGTAATCTCAATTCAAAGCAATGCATAAGGGAATGGGTAGTTCTAGGTAAAAGAAAGGGAAAATAATGTGGAATATTAGACATGTTACTAGCATTAAAAGAAAGTGTTTATGTTATTTCTCCTATCCTCTTATGTTGTCCATATGTAAAGGAAATAATCTTAAATATAGTTATATATAATGATGTATCACAAAAATAATGTATTCTCTCTTGATGAAAGGATCCAAGGAAATTATTGAGAAATGATAGGTTAGTGATTGAAATTATTAACAATGAATGGTTATGAAACAATGCAATAAAATAGTAACTTGATTATAATGTTAATACTTGGTTCATGTTAATGAAATACCTAGGATAATGCCTACCTTAATGAATATTAATCTCTTACCTAAATTATTAGAGAAAAGTGATATAAAGGATAGTAGATGTAGATGAAATCAATATGAATTTATGGAATGAGTTGATAAAAGGAATAATGATGTTGGATGATTAACCTATGTTTAATAAAAGAAATAAGTTAGGGACATTTAACTTGGTGCATTAAAATGAATGTAGATCTTTTAAGCTCATGATTCTGTGAATATCTTATGCATGTAAATGGTTTATATGATGTTGCTTAGGTAGCGACGTTAGGGAACCCGGGAGGACTTAAGTTGTATAAATCTTACATTCAAGTAGTAGAAAATTATTTCTTCTTTTAGAAATATGAAGTGTAATGATGAATATTATTCTAGTTAAAATAAATAAATAAATTAAAAAAAAATTCACTACTTTCATTTTATAGAGGTTTTATGTCTTGTCCTCTTGGGTTGCCTGGCGGGGCGTTACATCTGGTATCAGAGCCCTAGGTTTTTAAACTGGGAACTCTGGGACTCATAGCTCACCTATGCATAACCTTGAGTATCTTCACTTTGTCTCTTTTTGGATTATGTTGTTATGCTAAAACTTGAATCTTAGGAAACGAAGGCTACATTTCGTGTTCTCATGTTGTATTGTCTTACAAGGGCACACCTATTCCTCTATGATTGAGTTATATTCTAACAATTACTTATGTTTTTGCATAATGAGATCAATGATGTGTTAAGTGTATGTTTCCTATAATATTAATGGAATGGTGAAGAATTCTTGAGACTTGTGTTTGTTTTCTTAAAAGGCAATGGTATCCCTAGAAGGGTCATAAGTTAAAGGATACTAAATGTTTTGAATCTTAATTATGGTCGTATTACCCCCTGATCCTACCTATAATATAATGTTGTGCACTCTATCCTCTTACAAATACCTAGTTGAATTTTATCCTACTCAAGGTATCTTAGAAATAGATTTTTTTTGGATCCTTAAAAGAAAGAAATGATTGTGGTAGTACTTGATAGGATTAAAAGGGAAATAATTAAATTATATGGCTAATAACATGTACCTAGGAAAGAAGTGAAAAAAATAAATAAATAAATAAGGAACAAATAATCTACTGTCATATGTATTTCTCTCTCTCTCTCTCTCTCTCTTCCCTCTTAAGAAATAAGTTTTGCATGACTAAAATTGTTTAGACAAGGCAATAATATATTAGAAAAATTTGTAAATACTCAATTAGGAAACCCTTGGGTGAAGGACCTATGTCCCCAAGATTTTATCATAGGCTATAATTCACATTTTCATTTAGGAAGAGGAATTTTTGTCCCTATCTTGGTAAGAAGTTATATCCTTTCTGCATATCTTATTAAATTGCACAAAAATGATTTAAGATAACATAATCAAGAAATTCTAGGGAAGAGTATGTGCGATGATGGATTATCTGTACTAATGATAGAAGTGTTTTTATTAAATATATGTCTTGCAAAATACCTAGTGAATAGTTAGGATCCTAGATGGGTATTTTGGAAACAAATTCATGTTTTGTATACATTGTGATCAACACCATAGCAGTAAGAAATTAACAACATTAAGTGATTGAAAAACTATGAATAAGGAGTTGTTGTGGTAAATAAATGTTATAGAAATGTACCTTACTCAATTTCTACTTAGAACTGATGTTATCTCAAAATTTTAAAGTGTATGAGGGTAATGTTTCAAATAGGTAAAGGGTATAAATTAAAGTTATGTACAGTAGTTAATGTTATTAATTTAGATGTTTTGGTTATAGTAGTAGGACTCGTATACTTTTTTCTCTCTTGATGGATCTATGATCATTATGAAATAAAGAATTTGAAATAACTCTTAAGTAAATGCTATATGGAAACCTCCTGACATGCAAATTAGGGAAAAGTGCATAGATAAATAGTAAGCTTTAAGAAGGGATCCCAACTTAATGAATAATAGTGCAATAAATTTTAAATTTTTTTTAGATCTCCTCTAGGGTGTGAATGTGTTTTTGGAAATCAAGCACTACAACAATTGTGAAAGATGACTTAGAATATGTATATTATAAAATTTGTGTGTCCTATGTCATTGGAATTCTACTTAAAGCTTTGATGGAAAGGAATATTTCTTATAAAACTATGTGTTAATGAAAATGGTAAGTTTCAAGTATCTAGATTGTTTTATTTTCATGATTACAAAAGTAAATAAAAATTATTTGATGTATTCCCTTCATGATCATAACAAATATAAATGTTACATACCTCTCTATGTTTGGTATTCATAGCTTGTAAGGGACACAAATTTTGGACCCTATTTGTAATAAGGTCTCACAGGTTGTATTATGTAGGGTTAGATTATGTCTCAAAAGGGAAAATATATCATAAATTATTTCTTTCTTTTTATACTGGTTACCATAGATAGAAACTTTGATATTGTGAAAGGAAGTGATAATCTCAGTTAGTAAAACATGCAATTTCATAATATATTGATATTAGTGAGTAAACATGAATACCTTAGAGTTTCAACTTGATAACAATAATTTTTATGTAATTTCAAGTATCTTGTTAACAAACTTACTGCATAAAGTGATAGAATCACATAGTTAATTCTTTTTAAAAGTCATTACTAATTAAACTGAGTTAATCTACACTAAAGTTGTAATAAGATAGAATTTACCAAAACTCTTGATAGGAGAAGTATGTGTGCAGTCATTAAATGAGGTTCTAGAATAGTAATATTACAATTCTGTTAGCTAATGTGCGATATATAGTTCACCTTCCCGACTTCCAGGAGTAAGTCGAATCTTAGTGGGGGAAGATGTAATACCCCTCTAACCCTACTATAAGTTTTGTATTTTTGAAAGAATTAAGATCCTTCGATATTTTCTTATAGCTTAAGTTGTACACGATACTTGTTTGATCTATTCCTATAGTTGTTTATAATAATTTCATAAGCTAGTACTCAATGATTCTAATATCAGACATACTATCTAAAGGTATCACTTTTGTATGTATTTATCTCCATGTATGTATTGAGTACCTACAAGACCTTTATGAACATAGTTAGGATGTTATATGATATGTACTTGATAGATATATATAAGTGGTTATTTATATTTTCTTCTATTAAGGTTACTTTGGATGAATCTTGTATCTCACTTGATGATTTGATTATGTTGATTTATTATTAGTATTGATAAGAGACTAACACAATGCTTGAGATTCTAACCTTCGTTATGATGATGCTACATGCTTTGAGTGTATATATATACATGATGTGTTTTCATGATTCAAGACGAAGTCGTAGTTACTCACATAGCTAAGGTCCACATGATGTATCGATCCTGGTCATCTGTCTGCAATATTTTCTTTTATACGTATATCCGTGCATATGTATTTCTTCTTTATGATGCAGGCTTGCAGGTACCAGGCATCGACTTCACCTGGCTTCACAGGTCTGAGCATGCCCTCAAATCCTCGATGGTTGTTGTTATGGAGATAGTACTAAAGCCCCTACATGAGTCTTCCTTTGTCATTATTCCAATTTGGAAATATTAGGGTTCCTTCTTTGTCAGTCAACCTTTGGGTCAAAAACCTAGATCCAACGCACCCGGTTGGGCATGGTTGTAGTTAGTGCCTTGTGGCCACTTGAATCCATTTGGTTGTATGATTTGTTTACTCATTTTATTTATTTCTCCTTCTTGGTATGATTCTTAGTTAATCTTTCTATGTTGTGTTTCAGGAGTTTGGCTTGACTTTCCTTGTTGACTTTGGTTGACCTTGTTTGATCTTATAGTTTTCTCAATATGTTTCATAGTTGATTTTTATGGCCTCTTTCGATGATTAGATTTATTTTGAGGCATGTGATTTTATTCTACCTTAGTGTTATATCCTATAGTAATTATAAATAGGTAATAATATTATGATCTATTACTTCATAATCTTATAGATTATAGTGTTTGGTATTTGGCATGTATCTATATAAATATAAATATATATATATATATATAGAAATATATATATGGGTGCACACATATATGTATTTATATATATATAATTTATATGTGATTATATGTTAATTATTGTAGATATTGTTGATGGTGTATATTTCAGGATTAATGTAAAGTATAATATTATTAATAATTAAATATTAAATAATGCGAGGTATATTATTCTCAATTGTTAATTATTAATAATGAGGATAGGTTATATATATAGATATTGATGTAATTAATGATGGCATATGCATATATGTTAGGATAATATTACATGTGTGTATGAATGAATACAAATAATCTTTTATTGTATATTTAAGTAATATAGTTGTATGATATTAAGTTATTTTATAATACCCTTTAGTTAAGAGTTAGTTGGGAATTGGTTACTTTTCCTCTCAACCTTTGGAAATCTATTTATATGCACTACTTTCTCATTTGAAGGGAGGGGATTTTGGGCTTGAAGCATAGAGGAGAGGATGGCCTTACTTTTCATGAAGATTTTGGAGAGAAAACTTGGAGATGTGAAGGAGAGTTTGTAAGCATATGTCTTTAAGAATTTTTGGTTATCTTTGCTTTTGGGAGAGAGACATTTTTGTGAGAATTTCAGTAGTTGAGAGAGGGATTCTTTGCTGTGGAATTATTTCTTTCTTTCATGGAGATTTCTGAAAGTGGATAGGGTTTGAAGGATGCATCTCAAGTTTGGATTTGTCTTCTCTTTTGTTTCCTTCCTTCTTCGATTCAACCTTCGTAGGACATGAGGTATGGATTGAATATTTTAGTTACTTGATGTATCTGATAGATTATAGATCTATTTATATATTATCATTATTTATTATATTTGTACTTTTCATTTGTATGGTTATTTTAAAGTTTTGAGTTTTTATTTGTAAGAATTGGCATGTGTTTTCCTAGGGTTTTTAGCAACCCATTTTTGGAGATCTGTTATTTTAACAATTTAAATTACATCTATGGTTTTACTAAATTGATTTTCTGGAATTAAAATTCATAGATCTCAAATGGGTACCTCTCTGATTTTATTTTTAGGGTCGAATTAATGCCTTATTTTTGACATTTTGGCAGACTATGCCTGTCCATTCTTGATTCTGAATTTTCTGTCAAATGTATTCGTATGCTACAGGCTGATATGATTATATAAAAGTCTAAATTTGATATCAGAGATTCTCTTAAGTCTTATCTTTCATTTCCAATTGGTTTGGTGAATTTTAATTATGTTTTGTGAAAATTACAACCGTTTTAGTGAAGGCAGGTCTGAACCCTAACCAGAATTTTCTGTTTTAAACCAGAAGTCATAACTTTCTTTCCCACCGTTGGATCTTCCTAAAAATAAAATTGAGAGTCCATAATTATGTTATCTAAATCTCTACTGAAGAGATTTCCTTTATTTTATGTTTTGTGGAAGATATGGATGACTATTCTATGATGACTATTCTTTGCATTTAATCCTTGCTTGAAATAATTCAATTTAAGAACATCATTAAGTTTTAAGATTTCGTATGGTTACCAAAGGCTATTAGAATTTGTTTTTGGTTAATTGGATCTATGTATACTCTGAATATGTTTATAATATCACTTGGATGTCTTCTTATATGTTTGGAACATTCTGAATGCCATATTGGGTTTAGGGTTGTCAAGTGGACTAGGGACAACATATGTTTTCCTAAACTCAATCAAATGTTGTTATGGAATTGATATGAATTCTTGATGATGAATCTATTATGTTCTTATGATTTTTATATGTATGTTAGGGAACCTAAGTACACTAGGTGAGTGGCTCATAGTGAGGGGCCGGGGCCCTAAGTGGCTAGTACCAGGATAACCTACTATGAGTTATTTAATCAAGTGATAACCTAAATAAATGAATTGGGAATGGGAGATTATTGGAATGGGAAATTACACATTAATCAAGATTAATTGTGCCTCGCCCATGCCTTTAGTGCTAGTAAAGACTAAGGATGGGAGTGGGAGAAGGTACCTATGCGTAGGTACAACTGAATGACCTTGTCTGTACGAGAGGCATTCAGTTCCGCATGTGCCTACTTGGGGGCCGGGGCCAAGAGTGGCTAGTACCAGGACAACCCAAGGGGTGAGGGCTATGCGATGACACTCACCTAGCTTGTAGCTTAGAGTCTCTGTCAAATTTGATCATGCCTCTGGTATTCCTTGTGGTCTTCTTGTCTTTTTCTTTTTTGTTGTGACTCTAGGGAAACTTTTATCACCACCTTAGGAATTTTCTAGTTGTTACCTCTTGTATGGGCCTTTGGTTCTATCTCCTAGCTTGGGGGAGTGGGCCTATTGGTTCCACGTGGTTGGGTGGTTAATATTTATATCGAGGTATTGTTCGTGATTCTCTGGATGATCCTAGCACATATTCCTTTCCAGATCTGCAGTTGAAGATTTCTTATTGGATATTTTAATATGTTGAGATGTACTTATGTATTTGAATTCATGTAATTTTTAATCTCCTAAAAGGAGTCTTGTAGTATTGATGTAATCTCAATTCAAAACAATGCATAAGGGAATGGGTAGTTCTAGGTAAAAGAAAGGGAAAATAATGTGGAATATTAGACATGTTACTAGCATTAAAAGAAAGTGTTTATGTTATTTCTCCTATCCTCTTATGTTGTCCATATGTAAAGGAAATAATCTTAAATATAGTTATATATAATGATGTATCACAAAAATAATGTATTCTCTCTTGATGAAAGGATCCAAGGAAATTATTGAGAAATGATAGGTTAGTGATTGAAATTATTAACAATGAATGGTTATGAAACAATGCAATAAAATAGTAACTTGATTATAATGTTAATACTTGGTTCATGTTAATGAAATACCTAGGATAATGCCTACCTTAATGAATATTAATCTCTTACCTAAATTATTAGAGAAAAGTGATATAAAGGATAGTAGATGTAGATGAAATCAATATGAATTTATGGAATGAGTTGATAAAAGGAATAATGATGTTGGATGATTAACCTATGTTTAATAAAAGAAATAAGTTAGGGACATTTAACTTGGTGCATTAAAATGAATGTAGATCTTTTAAGCTCATGATTCTGTGAATATCTTATGCATGTAAATGGTTTATATGATGTTGCTTAGGTAGCGACGTTAGGGAACCCGGGAGGACTTAAGTTGTATAAATCTTACATTCAAGTAGTAGAAAATTATTTCTTCTTTTAGAAATATGAAGTGTAATGATGAATATTATTCTAGTTAAAATAAATAAATAAATTAAAAAAAAATTCACTACTTTCATTTTATAGAGGTTTTATGTCTTGTCCTCTTGGGTTGCCTGGCGGGGCGTTACAACATTTCCCTGTTTATTTTGGATTTACTTTGATCCCTTTTGTCTTCAATGAAATAACTATTGTCCAAGTTAAATATTTTTGTGCAAAAGTTGGTACCCATCCTACATCTTATTACATCATGAGTCCTTATCCCTTATTGGTGTATACCCAACCTTCATTTCAGATTTTTATTGCCTTTGGTCAAAACTATAGTTATGGCTCTGACTTGGTTTGAAATTGCATGCATGAGATCGACCCAAATTTAAATATGGGCTCAAGTTGGTGTACTTCCAATTAGCCATTATTGTTGACTTAAGGACAAAATATTCAAATCTTGGCACTAGATTTTTTGTAGAAAAGGAAAAACTCCAAGTCATTTTAAACATCCATCTATAACATCACATGACACCATCGTTTGAGAGTTAAAGCATTTGAGAACATTACATCAACATTTGTGATCATAAGAACAACATAAGAATTTGTGTTTTTACTTGACATGTTTTCCAACTTGATTAAAACTGTTAAATTGATGCATGACTTTGGGTAAGGCAACAAGTGGGAAGTAAGTTGCCTTCCTCTTCTAGCACAACAAACTATAACAATCCTTTTAAGCACCATCATTTCTAGATAGCAAATACAAACACTATTCTAAAGACTAGAAATACATAGATCAAGGATAAACAATAAAAATAAAATTGTCAGAAAAGTGTTAAAACTAAAGGTGCAAAGATAATTTCAGCAAGTACACCATTGTACCCAAATATCTCTATTAGTTTATTCAAAATTTATTATCTCGAACTAGTTAATAAGAACCACAATTAAATGACAAATCACAATTGAAAACTAAACTATATTTTATCACATCTAAAATGAAATATTCTAATCATTTGTTATCAATTTAATAATATATTTTTATAATATTTCAAAATTTAATTGCATTATCTAATGTGATCAAATTATTAATATTTTTACTTGTAAGAAGGATCAATAGTTGTAATCCAAAACATCAATTAAAAAACTATACAATTAATTAGAGAAGCACTCTCAATTACAACATGGACTTCCAAGAACTTATGCCAATCATTACTAGTACTTGTTTAATTACACCAAAGACGTTTTCTATATGAGAAGGAGGAGTTGAATTTTAAGATCACCAATCCAAAATTTATTAGAACCAATGCACTACCATCAAAGGAATCTTGGTTGTTCATTTTGTCTTCCATCAATACTTGGCTGCAATGCCAACAATTCAATACAGTCCTTATCAACATGTTTTTCTTTCTCAATGTTGTTAATGACGGCTACTACAACCAACAATCCAGACACATCCCAACTAGACATCACATCCTCATTTTTAAATTACTACAAATATATCTCCACTAACAGACATCACATCCTCGAACTTGGTCGATTTTAACTAGAAACGTCGATTCATTTCACACATCACTTGATTTTGTAGGCCAACGCTATCTTTTGTTAGAGGAAGAGGAATTGTGCAAACAAGACATGAAGTTGTAAGAATCAGAAAAAAATTAAATATAAAAATTTGATCGCCCATTAGATTACAAATTTTTCTTCAACATTAAATATGTTTCTAACTAAATTTATATTTTTAAAAATATATTTATTATTTAAGTTTATTTTCATATACAATATTATTATATATTTTATTATGCATTATTAAAATGTATTTTAAAATTAAAAGAAGTTTTATATTTAATTTATAAAATATCTAATAATTTTATTTATTATTATATACTAGATTATTATTTTGAACGATAAGTGTTGAGCCACTAAGTTTAGGCATATTGCTAAATATTATAATTGTTGTTGCTCTCTTCCTCCCTATTGATCAACAAGGCCCATCTCTAACCCACAAGCTACGAATTAGGAATTATTTTTTTGAATTATATATCGATTGATCAAAAAGGAAGAATTACAAGAAGAGGAATGGGGAGGCGGAGCCTCAACCCACCAAGTTCACAACAAGTTCTTAGCAAAATAAACCATTACAAAGTAGGATAGAGCATCACATTAAATTACAATTTTTGAGAGTATAAATACCAAAAAGGAGCTAGGTACACTTAGAGCAGAACATCATTATAGTCTTCAACCCAGGAGGTCCACCCTTGAGCACCCTCCATCCAAACCACTTTCTTCCTTTCCAAGATATGAGCGAATATTTCAAGTTTATCAAAATAGGGCCCTCTAGTATCCCTGATTTCCTTAATCAACTTTTTAAGAGCATCATCAAAGGCTGCCTGATTGTCCACAATGCTGGCTCATTCAAAGCCATTTTTCATTTTGTATATAAACATGGTGGCATGGCCATCTTGGAGAAATCTTAGTAGCTTCTCCTTCTCAAGCCTCATCACACAACAAACCTGCAAAATAATTTTAAAACATATGAGTTTTCTAAGAAAACCAGTAAGAACTCTGCCATTGCCTTGAAATTTATCCTCATTTCTAAATTTTTAGATAAACCAAAGGATGTAAGAAGACAAGATATGCCATAAATGTTTAGCATCTTTTTTAAGACCAAGAATAGAACCAGTAATAATATCAAAAGTACAAGCATGTTCAATTATAGAGATTCAAAATAACATCCACACTTCCCTGGAAAAGGGACAATCAAAGAAGATGTGTCTCATAGTCTCAAGCAATTTACAAACAAGACAAGTGTCAGAGCCACCTTGTTGAGTTCTAATAGGTAGTCTATTAAGCATGAGCTACCATTTGAAGCATTTAATCTTAAGGGGGATGGGGGACTTCCAAATTTTTTTAAAAGTTTTTTGCCAATCAGGAGGGTTAATATGAACATACCATATGGAATTGAGGTGGTCTAGAATCGAGGAGTCACCATTAAGAACCTTATAAATGTCTTTAGCTTTAACTTTAGGGAGGATGGATCCATCATCCCATCGGAAGGAGAGGTACTTGTGGGAGTCCACATCAATACTGCGGGGAAGATTAAGGGGGGCACATACATTCTTAACCATGTTGAAAGTTCTTTTATGAGAGTCAGGGAGATCAAAGTTACTACTAAGAGTTTGCCAGCTGATAAGATTGTCATTTTCAAGAATGTCCATAAAACACTTAATCCCTCTATTATGCCAGTATCTAGCAGAACATCCTTGGGTTAAAGCAAGAGGCTTACCATTGTGGAGGAGGTTCCACCAAATTGAGTGTTCTCCATGCAAAGAGTTACTATTATCAAATCTAGAATTATAGATAAATTCACGCACATGCTCCCAAGCCCTCCAAATAGACTTGAAGACCCAAGTGCCCTGGACAGAGACAGGAAAGGAGCCAGCCGCAAGATCACAAAAAGAGAGTGTTTTCCAAGATTTGGCATGTTTGGGAACGCCATTTTGAATATTATTCCTTATCAACACCTTCTAAGGTTCCTGACCATCAAGGGCCTGGAAGATCCATTTACCAGCAAGGGAAATCCCTTGCTACCTGAGATCCTTCAAACCCAGCCCTCCAAGCTTCTTATCAATATGGCACCAACTCCATTTGACAGCGTGGGCCTTCCTTTTACCCTTCCAATCAGATCATAAGAACTTTGTGACATTCTTTTGGATTTCGAACACCTGGTAATTACTAAATATCCAAGCAAAGGAGTAATATATGTTGTAAGAAGAGAGGATCTTTTGACAAACTTGGATCCTTCTGGCAAGGGATAGCACTCTATTATCCCATTTATTGAGTTTCTTATTAATTCTTTCCTTAATCCATAGCCACATATCTTTAAGGGAGGGGGAGATGGAGAAGGGAATACCCAAGTATCTAACAAGTTTGTTAGGTCCTCCCTAGGAGAATCCAAACTAATGAAGCTAGTCCGGGGGTTCCTCATTCCACCCAAGAAGGATGGATTTGGAGTTGGAGATGTGAGCACCTGAAGCTTTCCCAAAAATATCAAGCTTTTGAGTAAGGCAATGAATATTATGACTAGAGAGCTCAAGAAAGAGCGACATGTCGTCAACAAACTGAATATTAAGAAGCTCATAATCATCAGGAAGAGTAATGCCCTAAACTTTAGGAGACATAGTGTCATCTCTGAGAAGGTAAAACAAAGCATCAAAGACAATCACAAAGAGGGCAGGGGTAAGAGGGCACCCCTGCCTAATGGAATGGGAAAGGGGGATAGGCTAAGAGAGATTCCCATTAACGAATTAGGAATTATTCTAATATTGTTGTTGATTATATAAGAGGTATTGTTGTGGACCATATAACTATAGTAATGCTATATTAATTATTAAATTAAGATTTATGTTGCCTAAACTATTTGACATCTAAATAAATAATATTATAAATATTAATTAAATATTTAAATTATATTTATACATAGCTTATATTATAATATAAATATAAATATAAATTAATTAATTTTTTAAATAGTGATTATAAGTTTATTATATATAAAAAATACGATGTGAATAATTGAATTTTAGAGGGAGATGGGTAGAGCAAAGACAAATATATATTGTGAAGTAGATATGGAGAGAGAGAGAGAGAGAGAGAGAGAGAGAGAGGGAGAGGTGTAGAGGGAAGAGCAAGAGAGAGAGTAAAGAGATAGAGAGAGGCATGGAGATGGAGATTGAGAAGAAGAGGGATATATGGAGATGAGAGGGAGAAATAGAGAGTGGGGGGCGCGGCGTGGGGGGTGGAAGATATAAATATATGAAGAAGAGAGAATGAGAGAGGGAGAGATATAAAGATAAAAATAGAGGTAGAAAATGATATATAGAAAGAGGTAGCAAGGGGGAGATATATAGGGATAGAGAAGGTTGGAGAGATCACAAGATAGAGATAGAGGGAGAGATGAGGGAAGAAATATGGAGATGTGGAGATTTAAAGGTTTAGGAAGGGGGTGATGGAGAGAGATGGATGGATAGAGAGAGTGAGATGTGTCTAGATATGAAAGTGGGGAGAGGAAGATAGAGATAGATATGAATATAGAGTGAGAGGAATGGGAGAAAAATAGATCGAGAGTTAGAAATAGATCGAGAGGTAAAGATAGAAAGAGATGTAGGGAGATATAGAGGAAGCTGGATAGAGAAGGAGATATAAAGAGGAAGAGATATAGATGGTGTGATAGATTGATAGAGAGAGAAGGAGATATAAGAGGATGAGAGGGAGACACAGACAAAAGGACAAATACTTAGTTGACCTCCCATACCTCGTCAGCATATCCATTGCACACTAAGATTGATTGCTAGGTTTATACATAATAAAAAAAATAAATTTTATTTTTAAACTTATAATATGAACTATATTCCATTACTATAGAGTTGTAGTCATGGTTAAAAATCCTCCAAACCAATTTATAAAGGTGTTAAGACTCGCCATGGCTATCATAGAAGCAAAAGATGCACCAAAATCCTTTGTGAATTGCATTTAGTGGTGTATCTCTTAAGAAATACTCCAAAGAGTATTAAGGTATTTATGCACAAAACAACTCAACTCCAGACTTTACCCCATTTGGTAGTGGACCATTTCCAGCATTTGCCTGGAATTGGCATTTGTTATTGCCCATTTCATCGAATCCTCAGTTTGGCAGTGCAATATGAAAATGGAATAGGAATGTGTTAATGCTCATTTTGGTTCAAAATGAGCATTAACATCTTCCATCAAAAAAGGTGGAATTGGAATTTGAATGGAGGGAAAGCAAATTTTTAAATTTCTCATGTCTACACTTAATTTTTTCATTTTTTATTTGTGTGGGGAGGGATTTAATTTATTTTTTTTATTGGGTGGTTTGTAACTTTTTTTTATTTGAGTTTTTTCGAAAAAAATTCAAATTTTTGCCAAATTTTTTTTCAAAGTTTTTTTCCAATTTTTTTTTCGAATTTTTTGACAAATTTTTTTGTCCATTTTTTTTCAAATTTTTTTTTTTTTAAAATTGATTTTTTATTTTTTTGAATTTTTTCTCGAAATTTTTTTTCAAATTTTTTGTCGAATTTTGGTTGCAGTGACTGTAACTTGGTTGCTTGCCACCAACTTTGGCTGCCTAAAATAGTCTGCGATTCCATTTTAAATTTAATTCAACTAATAAAAATAAATTATTAAATTCAAAAATATTAAAACAATTAAAAAAAAATTTAAAAAATCATACTCAAATTCCAATTTTAGTTTCAAAAATGGAATCAAACAGTCCAAACATAATCCCAAAATGAAAAACCGGATTATCAAATCCATGATTTGACCATTTCCAACATTTGATCAAATCCATCATTTCCTAATTCCCGCTACCAAACGGGCTCAAGAGTAATGGATTTTCTGACCCTCTTGGAAGAACAGATCTAAAGGCAACCCAAATCGCCAACCTATTATTTGTTAAGTAGGGTTTTCTCGCTGCCGGCAAAGCAAACTTCAATCCATCACAGAGAAGGTGTTAGAATTTAAGGGATTATAGCGAAATGTTAAATGTTTTACGCATAACGCTCAACACTGGAAAGGAGCGGAAAAATCAGTGGAGCAAATGGAGGATTCAAATGGAAAAACCATTGCCTCCATATATACGCAACTGTTGCAAGATTGTATCAGCTCAAAATCTTTATCAAAAGGTAAGATAATTCATTCCCACATGATCAGAACTGGATTCAGAGCCGGCATATTTTTGAATAACCGGTTAATCGACATGTATTCGAAATGTATGAGCATTGTGGATGCACAACAAGTGTTTGGCAAAATGAATTTTCGAGACGTTTCTTCATGGAACAATCTGATTGCAGGCTATGTGAAGAATGGGAATATTGAGGATGCAGGCCAACTGTTTGAAATAATGCCGGAAAGAGACGGGGTTTCATGGAATGCAATTATTGCAGGGTATACTCAACATGGGTATGAAAAGGAGGCTCTTATGCTCTTTGGGAAAATGCGAGGTGAAAGCGTTAAGCCGAGCGAGTTCACCTTTGGCAGCATCCTTCAGGCCTGTGCTAGCTTACAAGTTGTCGAACAGGGCAGGCAGATTCATGCCCATGCCGTCAAATTTGGATTTCAGGGCGAAGTCTTTACGGCTAGTTCTGTTGTTGACATGTACTCTAAATGCAATAGAACAGGAGATGCGCGCCAAATGTTTGACAAAATGCCCGAAAGAAATCTGGTTTCGTGGAATGCAATGATTTCAGGATATTCACAGAATGGTTGCAGTGGCGAAACTTTAAAGTTGTTTAGACAAATGTATTGTGCAGAGATGAGACCTGATCGTTCTACCTTTGCTTGTGTACTCAGTGCATGTGCTTGTCTAAGTGCACTAGAACTTGGGAAGCAGGTACATAGTTACATTTTCAAAGATGGATTTGAGAATAATGTGTTTGTGAGTAGTGCCCTTGTTGATATTTATGCAAAATGTGGGAGTGTAGAAGATGCACGCCAAATTTTTGACAAAATGACTATGCGAAGTACGGTATCGTGGAGTTCAATGATCTTAGGCTATGCCCAAAATGGGCGTGCAAAAGATTCAATTGAAGTCTTTGAAAAAATGCTTAGATCAGGCACAAAACCAGACCAGGTAACATTTATTGGTGTATTAACTGCATGTAGTCATGCAGGCCTTATTGAGGAAGGCCGCTATTACTTTAATTCTATGTCTAAAGATCACAATATTGCACTAGATTTGGAGCACTATGCTTGTATGGTTGATCTTTTTGGCCGAGCTGGCTATCTGGATGAGGCAGAAGCCTTTATCAATAACATGCCCTTTGAACCTGATGCAGCTATATGGGGGGCATTGTTGGGTGCCTGCAGGATTCATGGGAATGCGAAAATAGGTGAAAGGGCAGCAAATCACCTTTTTGAGTTGGAACCGCGCAATGCAGGACCTTATATACTTCTCTCTCATATGTATGCAGAAACTGAAAGTTGGGACAATGTTGCCAAAGTGAGAAAATTGATGAAGGAGAGAGGAGTTAAAAAGGAACCAGGGTGCAGTTGGACTGAAGTCCAAAACAGGGTTCATTCGTTCATGGCAGATGATCTATCACACCCACAGGCAAATGAGATATATCAGACATTGGAGAGACTGATTGGTCAGATGGAGGTTCTAGGGTATGTGTCTCCCAAAAACACTGTGCTGAAAGGAGATGACAATGAGCATGAATTGAAACGTATCTACCACAGTGAGAAGCTAGCCATTGCTTTTGCGCTTAAAAATACACCTCCTGGGACACCTATTCGAGTTGTGAAGAATCTTAGAGTGTGTGATGACTGCCATATTGTTTCAAAGTTCATTTCCCAAACTGTAGGACGCGAAATTGTATTAAGGGATGTCAGTCGATTTCATCATTTTAAAAACGGAACGTGTTCTTGTGGGGATTACTGGTAGTGGCAACAGATAATAATATGAAGTAAAGTGACACTTAAAGGCAAAACATAAGCAAAACATGATCTACAGTGGATGCTTTGTGAAGAGTTCTCATTATATGATACTTTATTTCAATTGTCAAACATGGACATCAACTGTCTGTATTTGTTGATCTAATTATTCCTGTATACAACTGTAACATTTTAATGAAAATGGTACAAATTGAAACACCAAGTGCCTTTCCTTGCTTATGATGTACTAGGCATTGCAGAAGAAGCGGGTATGGATAACCATTAAGCAGTTCAACAGGGTAAAGGGATTGCAGATAGGGAAGGGAATGAAGGCAGAAAGAATGGCGCGAGGCTGAAGGAGGGCGTGGGTAGAAAAAGTGGAGAAAATGCAAAACACAGAGAGAGATTGCGTGGGAGAGAAAAGGTGAAATGGAGGCAGATTTGGAACAGTTTGGAGGCAGGAGAAGCAAAGGAAAAGGAAAAAGAAAAGGCATTATTAACAGAGTGAGTGGATTGCTAACGGGTTTGAAGGAATGCATTTGGGATTCCTCAAACAGATGTGGTATCGTAGAATGCCATGATTCTAGGATATGCACAAATCGATTTGTTGAATAGGCTTAGAAATTTCAAAGAAATGCAATTGGTGGGTGTGAAGCCAAATCTGATGATTGTTGCCCACCACATCGCTGCCTATATCGCCATGAGAGCTTTGGAACAGGGCATTGACATCTCTGGAATCATAAAGTATAGATGATGTTCATGAGGCAAATGGAGGTGGAGAATCGAGGCGACGGCCTTGGGAGAGGGCACACAACCAGGATTCAGTAACCACAGAAGAAATAATAATCTCTTTCTTCCTTGCTCCACTGTTGTCATTTTTATCCTCTGCCAAGCTTTAGGTTGCAGCATGTGGGATGATGAAGAAGTAAAAACGTCTTATGGAGGGAATGGAGGCAATCCAGCTCCAAAGATATCATGTTTCTCGTCATGTTGCCGTTGCCGTTTTGTTTCTCGTTTCTGGTAACATAGGTTTGGCCTCATTTGATACTTGGCATGATTTGAAGATGAGGTCCTGATTGATTGGAACAGCGAGAGTTTGACGCTAAAAGTCATCATCGTCTTGCGGTGTGGATGCCATTGCCAAAGCCATAGCAATAGCTAGATCAGAGTTCGTCTTGCAGTGTGGATGCCATTGCCAAAGCCATAGCAATAGCTAGATCAGAGTTCGTCTTGCAGTGTGGGTGCCATTGCCAAAGCCATAGCAATAGCTAGATCAGAGTTTTGCTCTGGAACTTGGGGAAAAACTACTTGCGGCATGAATTGAGAACTTTCTTCATTCAAAAAGCTTCTCATTGTTGACATCGGATTTAATTATTAATCAGTAATAGGCACCTGTTGTTTGTGGCTGTAAATCCAAGGAATTTACTCAGTTAAAAAATAATAAAAGATAAAAGCCCTGTTGGCAGTCTCCTTGCCTTGATTTTTATACGTTGTTTTCAGTGCAGTTTTGATAGATTCTTCAACAGTTTATTGCTAGCAAGTACAATGGATTCTTGGTTTTTGTTACTGAAATTATTTATTCCTGTGTTCTTAATCTGTCTATGGGTTTAATTCAGCGGCTTCTATTTTGATCTAAAGGCTTTCCTATAAGATTGTCTTTAGATAGATATAGATATATATATTTTAAGAAGCAGAATAATTTAAATTTTGATTTGTTTTAGTGATTTGTCTTATTCTTTTTTATTTTTTATCTTTAACATTTTCTAGAAAAGTAAAAAGAAGCTAATTTTTATTGAAAATTTAAAAAATAAAAAATGATTTCAACAAAGAAAAAGGGAGAGGTTTTCTTTGAAAATGATATTCTAAAAAATAGAAGATATTTGATTCTATGTATATAGGAGAACGAATGAGAAGAATTTTATATGTATTGAGGAATAGAGGAAGAAAGGAAGATTTTTAGATTTTTGGATGAAGAAATGAATTATTGAGATTAGCTCACTTATTTAGAATTTAGAATTATTGAGATTAGCTCACTTATTTAAAACTTAGAATTTTTTAAAAAAATTTCAAGTTATAATTATTAGTATTATATTTGTTTCAATTGATTTATTCAATATAAAATGTAAAACAATAAATAAGGAATTAATAACCTTGATTTGAGAAATTGGAAATAAAAATATAGAATAGAATATGTTGATTGATATGAATTCTTTTAATAAATGGTTAAATGGGCATATATCATGTTATTTAGAGAAATGTGGTTTAGTAGTTAAATTCTTAAAAAAATGAAATAAATAGATATTGGGACACTGAGTTTATTCAACAAATTTAAAGTTTATGCTTTGTTTACTTTAAATCTTAATATTTATTAAATATACGCATAATCACATTTGTTGATTTTTTTTTGTAGTACTGGATAAAATATTTAATGTGTGCAAATAAATGATAAAAATATGCATTCAAAGAAATATTTTTTTTGAAAAATGGTAAAAGTAGTACTCCAATATCATTAAAAACAATACCGATATGGACAAATATATTTAATGCAATTTTCTAAGTTATTACAGGATATTTTCATTACTTAAAAAGCAATATAGACATATAATTTCCACATACGTAATCAAAAGTTGATTTAAATATTTACAATATTAAAAAAATGGTAGAGTTGCTTTGGAAGATAACCCAAAACAATGGCTAGTTGAAATATAAAAGCTTTTCATTTGTCTTCTTCATTTGGTGTAGGATTTTCTTTATCCCAACTAAAAAATGTTCCATTATTGAAGATTGTTTTAAATTAAGGAAGATTTTTTTTTTTTCAAATTTTTTAAAAACAAAATCACATAGTATTTGGCACAATTGAAAAATTAAGGATTTTTTTGGACCAAGGAGTTTCAGGTTACTTTGGTTTATATATGTATATTTTGAACTTTATACTCTTACAATAATCCTCTATGGCTATGGTCTTTTATTGATAAAAAAAATATTAATTAAAATTAATTGAAATAAAATATTATTGTTTATAATGTTAATTGGTACATAACTCGCATACCTATATTTTGAAAAATATAAGTAAAATAACAAGAAATATCATTTTCTAGAAGATTAAATATTTTTTAAAGTAAAAATATAATGAATTTAACTGAAATAAGTAATGTTGAACACATATTTTTACTATTTATTTCAATTAAATTCATTATATTTTGTAAAATCTTAGCTATAGTAAAATCTTAGCCATAGTAAAATCTTAGCCAAGTTCAAATTGGAGATAAAACTATATAGATTTAGTTCATGGTATTTGATTATTGGAGTAAATAATTCTCTCATGAACATGAATAAAGGATTAGAGAACATTGGAGGAAGTCATACTAATCTCAAACATGTAGTTATATCAGGTTGCATGGTGCACCCTAATCTATGACTAGGCTATATACTGCGATTATGTTCTCCACATAAAAAAAAAGAATATTGAACATTTTTGCTCCAATTTCCTAAACTATATTTCTCAATAGAATCTTCATATCCAATCAAGCTCTTTTGTAACACATTCTGAATTAATCAATAAGATCAAAATCATTATCATATTTTTAACCTCATTATCCCCTCTTAATTATATTTCATTCATCAATCTCCATTACTCATTTTTAGTATTTATTTGTGTCCCAATTCCTTATTTTATAAGATTAGTTGGATTATTAATAGTCCTTAGATCCCTATTTATTTGCATATTATTTCCTTCCATATGATCTAGAACTAAAATTAAACATTCAATGAAAATATTATATTCTTAAAAGGGTGAAAAAAATCATTATAGAGATATTGGCAATCCCATACTTGCCATTGTTATATAACCCACATGTTATGGAAGTTATATGTAGACACCTAAATTTGATGTAACATAATTAGGTAATCCTATTTTGTTCTCTGCTATGACATCGATCGATTAAATATGTAATATTTATTTAATTTATGTCATCCCATAGTTAATAATTTAATTAATTAAGTATAGTCCAATTAATTATCTAAATGCCAACCTATAGTCTGATAATTAATTAAATCTTCTTCCTCTATTAATTTAAATAAATACATTTATCTATTTAAATAAATCCATAAACCCCTTTTCCTCTCACTTGGAATTAAATAACACATTTAATTTTATTTGAGCACATGACTCCTAACTTTAACCCTCATCTAACCAAATCTCCAACCACCTAACCTAGAGTTTTAACTCAAGCCAACCTATTCACACATACTAATCCTTCTTAATTAGCTAATGATCTATAACTAGCTAATCCAACCCTCCACTCATTCTCTCTCTTCCCATCACATCCTCCTAATTCTCCCACTTGCCCTCTAATCCAAGCCTAATCACCCACTAAACATTTACATAATCATAATCTATGGATTAAGAAATCCTAACCCAACCCAAGTCAACCCTCATGTCACATCCTCACATCCTCATATCCCTCAACCTCCAAACCTCATGTTAACCTTAAATGCTCTTACATCCTTCTTACACAGTCCCCCCATTTCTTACACCTTTGTCCCCTCTCACATCTCCCAAAATGGTCACATTCCCCCATTCTTCCAAACCTCTCTCTTTGTGACAGTTGTCACAATGAGAGGCATTTGAGTGCTCTCTCTCAAATGCATCTTCACACTTCCTTAGATTTGCATCTTGACTGTTCATTTCACCCTCCTTTTGCCTATAAATTGAGCTCCCTTCTCCTTCATTTTCATCCACCATCAAAACAAAGTTATTGAATGCCATTTTGAAGAGCAAAACCATCCCTTATAATTTGCCAAATTTTCCACTCATCCATTGCAGCTCGAGAAAAGTTTTATGAGTACACATTCTCCATCATTGGACAAATCTTCTTCACTTGGAGTTTTCTCTTTTGAGGAGTGAGGTTTGCACTTCTTTACTTGTTTTTCTTAGTTTCATTTGAAGGTCTAATCATAAGTGTAGTATTTATCTTAGTTTGTGAATGCTCAAGCTTGCTTTGTATTCCTTGCACACTAATTTATTGCTTACATTATGTTTACAAAACAACTAACTTGCTATATAACAAGATTAGTAGATGAGACAATTTATCTTTTCATGTTTTAATATAAATATTAAACTATATATTTTGATATTTACACTAATAACTTTGATTTTTAACTTTTAATTGAGACAACCAAACAAAATTTGATGATATCATTTATAAGGTAAACATCCATGAAAGTAATTATATATTAAGTCTTTTTCTAAACGTTTTGATAGGGAAGAGTCAAAATATAAATACAAGAATTTAAAATTTACAAGAGTATTTCAATTGAAAGGAACAAAGGTTGCTATCAAAATAACTACAAAATTAAGAATTTATTGAAAAATAAAAGAATTACAATATTTATATACTTGTAGGAATTTGCTAATAAGAATTTATAGAAATTTAAAAGAATTACAATATTTATGTATTTGTACAAATTTTCTTAACAATAAACATGAATTAGAAAAGTATGTGGTATATTAGATGTATAGTGTATGATGAGATTGTTCACAAGTTTTAATATATCTTTAGAGAAAATCACAACTTTCTATGATACCTTATTCATTATAAGGATCAAATATGTGGAACTCATTTTATCTTAATATTTATCATGAACTTCTATTTAAGAAATAAATAAACAAATAAATTGTATAAATTGTTATTAGGATTCAATGACTTATTGAGTCAAATTCATTTACCCATATTTCATGATTAGCACTTAACAAGAATCTATCTCTTATTAGAATAAATGAAACATGTAACACTCATTACATCAAGCTAAATTGTAATTTATCTTCCACCTCTTTTCTACAAACATTTAGGCCCCGTTTGTTTGCGGAATTGGAATTTGGCCCAAAACCTGATTATCTCATAATAAGGTTTTGATATTCCGATTTTGTATATTCGGAATATGTTTTGGACCGTTTGGTTGATTTTGAGATAATCAGGTTTTGGACCAAATTCCAATTCCGCAAACAAATGGGGCCTTTAACAAAATCAAGTTTAATGTTTGCCCCAAATTTTGCTCAACGATATCGTTTGCCCTAATCGGTAAGATCAACAAATTCAGTTTTCATCTGTAACGGCTCCTTAGAGACGGCTCCGTAGACACTAGATTTGTTAAGGTTTCAGACGGATTTGGTCACAGATGTAATTGAATTTGTTGCAGACGGATAAGGATGTTAGTATTAGCAGTCGTTTTCATTCTTCCAGAGCCGCTGCCGCCCACCAAAGCGACCGTCTGATTCGCAAGAACAATGGAATATCTGCGTCTCTGCAAGAAGAGCTCTCCAGTCACCTTAATACGATGTGCAAATTTAGCTTGTCGAGGAAGTCACTCGTTCTTGAATTCGACATCGCCCGCCACGAAATCTAGAGTGTCCTCTGCAGTCCTTGGAATCTATGGCGGGCACTCTCTCCAGCCGTTTCCATTCGGGTAGACACGGACCCGACCGAGAATTAAATTGGGCTTATAATCGGCCAAAATCAGGTTATGAAAACATATTCCACCTCTTTGGCTGGAAGATCGATATTCTCATTTTCGGCCCATATTCGGGTTTTGAGATGATAACCCAATTATGACTTTACGGGTTCCAAACAATGGATATGGATCATAATCAAGTTATCATCCTCATATTCCTGTCATCTTCCGACAAACAAATGGACCCTTAGTTAAAATACATATTCCTATCATGTCAAGTTCAACATTAATATGAAAATTACAAATAACAAAAACTTATTTAATCTTAAAAAAACAAAAGCACGTAGGTGACCTTCCCTCAAATAAATAAAACTGAAATCAAATTTAAAAGTCAGTCACCCACCTTTTCTTCTATTTGAACTTTCCAGGTGTGACACTGACAGTTTCCCATTTTATTTTCATACTAAATATTATGTCTAGCATTAATCGATGGAACGGCACCCAGGTTGAAGGACTTGACCACTTGTAGCGTGAGATACACGAAACAAATTATCATGAAACACCCGTGCGCAATGCCACGTGTCTTCTAGTGAGTGAGAGAACTTCACAAACATAAAGACACAGCGTCGCCGACGTTTAAAAGAGCACAAGCTTAAAGACAACATCGAGAATGGAGAACAGAGAAAGTTTGGAAATGAGCTCAGACGAGACCAATGTTAAAAACGCGTAAATTGGTTGATAATTCTAGATTTATCCGTCATACACCGGGCCGACCTGTAACAACTCTGGAATCTCAATTACATATAAATCCAAATACAACCTGCCGCAAATAGAATTAAATAAGCTCTCTTTTACTCAGAAACTTCCCCCGCTCCTCCAAAAACATCCATATAAGGAACGCTGGGTAGCATTTCCATAGCATTCATTTCATTTCATTTCATCAGAGAAGACGCTTATTATCATTTGCAGGCTTTGTTTCATATATACCTCGTTTCTTCAGTTTAGAGAGAATGAGTTATTACAATCAGCAACAGGCCCCTGTTGGAGCTCCTCCTGCACAAGGTATTTCTCATTCTTATTTTTTAGGGGTTTTCTTAATGTTCAATTTTTCCAATTGCCATTTGGGTTTTTTTAAACATTCGAGTTATTAGATAAGATTATTTTGTTTGTTTGATTGGAAAACAAACATGGTTTGAAATTAAGGAGCAATCCTATCTAATTTTTATGTATTGTGGAAACTTATCTGATAGTTTTATTCCAATCTTAATAGTTTTAATGTTTTTTTTTTAAATTCTTACTGTAAACAGGGTATCCTCCAGCTGGTTATCCACAGGCTTATCCTCCACCACCACAGGGTTATCCTCCAGCTGGGTACCCTCAGGAGGGTTATGTTCCTCAGGGAGGACCCCCACCTGAAACAAAATCAAGAGGCGATGGCTTTTGGAAGGGATGGTGAGTTTTCTGCTTTCTTTTGTTCAGCTGAATTGGTCATCGTTATAATTAAATTTCAATTCAAAACACGAATAAATTGAATCTCATTCTTAATTGGGCAGTTTTAATCCATTCCTCATCTGAACATTCACAATTTACTGCTTGTAAGGAATAGATCATTGAAGGAATGGTTGGATTGGGGAAATACCTTATTGTTTTATAGCTCCTGCAGATGTGACTAATTATTTCTTCTATTTTTCTTTATGCAGTTGTGCGGCCCTCTGCTGCTGTTGTGTGTTAGAAGAATGTTGCTTTTGAGTTGGAACAGGAATTTGCAAAGGCTCAGTGGGTCTGCTAAGATGGGATGATTGAATTTGGATTACCTGGCTCAAATTCTTTCTGTGTACAGCATTGTTTGTGGCTCATTTGTAGCCATGTTCATTTTATTGTATTCAACTTGGTTCGATTGCCCTTCCACTATCTAGTGGAGTATGATTGTAATATATATTTTAATAAATAAAATTTAAATTGAAGACATTGCCTCTCTGTTATAAATTTCGATATAGATGCCCTACCCTATGCATGCTTTGCACAGCACATTTTTGTCTTGTGCAATGCGCAAAGTCTAAATTAAGGATTTAGACGGTATTTTTGCTTGTCCAAGTTGACAGTTTCAAAAATATTTCTTCGTTTCTAGATATTAATGAATTTTTTTGTAGAGATTGTCAAGTATCGAATGGTAAAAAATGGCCATTTAAAAGTGCTTCTCAAAACATGAACAATTATGCACCATCAAGTGTTCACTAAATAACAAAAAGAACATAAATTTCCTAATTACAAAACATAAAAATATTTAATTATAAAATGAATCAACTGTGGGCCCACTATCATTGACCACTTTAGCATTAGGATGAGACTTTCTTAAAATCATTCAACACCTTACGAAAATCATTCAACATCCCATTAAAATCATTCGACACCCCATTCATAAACACCTTAGCACTCGTCACCATCTGGGGAACAACATGTTGCCATAGTTTTGGGGCCAGTGCATGTGAACCCTAGAGCCCTGAAATGTTCGATATTTTATAGTTATGGGAAAGGTTTTCCTTGCAACTTCGTATTCTGCTTCCCATGACCATCATTTCTCTACATGTTGTTGAGGGTTTGAGTGCATTGATTCCAGGTAGTGCTTTAACTCGAATTTAACCTTTCCATTTTGCTATAAACATTGCTTCTACACATTCCTAGTCGTAGCATGATGTATTCTTCATCATTTGACTCATTTGATTTCCTTTCATTATATAATATGAAATGTAATGGTTTACATTAGTATTTATTGTCTCTGGTCTTTTATTCATAAAATTTGAAGGGTATACATTATTATTCAGAATCTCATGGTTTTTCAATCATGAAATGTAATGGGTATGGATTATTATTGGGAATTTGTGATTTTTTATTCATGAAATATAGTGGGTTTACATTATAATTGGGAAATTTTTGGTATTTTTATCACAAAATGTATAGTGTATGCATTATTATTTGGTTTGTTATGCAAGAAATTTTATAGGTATACAATATAGTTTAGAATCTGGTTTTTCTATCATGAAATGTAATGGGCATACATTATAATTGTAAAGCTCTGATTTTTCTTTCATGAAATGCAATGGGTGTTTATTATTTGAAATCTTTGGTTTATTATTCAATATATGTAATGGGTATACACTATTTTTCAGAATCTCTTGTTTTTCACTCATGATATGTAATTGGTATACAATAATGTGCCAACTTTTTTATTAGTTTTAGGATTAGTCATTATACATGCTCTCCACACATCAACAAACCTCATACATGTGCTTATTCCCACTTACAATTTTATGTATTTTTTCATCATTTCTTTATGTGCCACCCAGAGTTTGAATCAATCAATTCCTTTCTCTTTATAATATGAAATCTTTACATGGAATGTGAAATAAAGATAACATTGTGTTTTTGATTAAGGTAAAAGCAGGTTTTACATGGACCCGAAACCAGTTACAATAAAGCCAAAAGATAGAGCAAAAAAGTTTTCAAAATGAAACACTTGCTGGAAAACAAAAGCAAGGACCAACAACCGCACCGTTCAATAGTAGATACTATAAGTAAAAACAAGCTACAAAACAACTACCAACAAGAACTAGCTAATTATCTATCATCATTTCTTTAGCCTTCTTCTGGAGGTCTTCCATTTTCTGGATAGTCTCTTGCAGCTCCTTTAGATCTTTCAGTTTTTCAAGGACCTTTCTCTGTATGCACCCTCTAGTTCTCATCCCCGAACCAGTATTGCTAGCTTCCTCATCGATGGTAATAGTAGTTCTTTCTAGCAGGTTCCTTTCCAGATAGTTATGCAACATATTCAGATTCATAATGGTCACCTTCAGACCCTCAGTGCTGCGGCTCATAACACCTTTTATCATACTGTCATGGTTGCTAATTTTGGCTTCTAAGTCTTTCATCTTGTCATTAACTATCTTGCTCATCTCAGCAGTGCCATCCTCATTTTTATTTTTATTTTTTACCTTATCAAGAACCTTATTTTCCATCTTTCCTAGCTTAGTATTCATATTTTTCATAGTTTTTTCCATTTCCTGGATTTGGAGTTTCATTTCCTGCATTTCCTTTTTCCAATCCGTGTTCTTATCCTCACTCTCAGCATTATTCTCCTCCTCCTGCAAAGTAGCTTCCCTCAAGAGGATAACATATTCCTCTTTGCTGTTGTTGTTCTCCACCATGGTCGTCTTATCCATACCTTCCTTCTTTTCTTTACTGTTGTCTTCATCTATTTCATTTGAAGAGGGGGTCTTACTAGTCTCCTTACCTTCATTCTCTTTGCTAGCCGTAATTCCCACAGTAAGCCCCTCATCATTATTACCATCCTCTTCTTTGTTTTTACCATCCCTAGAGTCTCGTTTAACATTAATTATTTTTTCTTCCACAGGGGCACCCTGAAAAGTAATTTCAGCCTCCATAGATGCCACCTGAGTGCCATCTTCCTCTTTCTCGGCACCCCCATTATAATCAGGGGAATCTTTCATAACATCTTCAGAAGAATTATCCTGAGTCTCTTCCTTTTCCTCATCCACTTCCTCCTCTTCTTCACCGTCTTCATGACTATTCTCCTCCTTATCATCATTCCCCTCTGCCAGCCAGTCATTCATTTCCTCTTCCTGATCTTTTTCATTCCCTTCCTCTTTCTCATTATTTATCTCTTCATCACCAGAATCCTCCTCATTACCTTCCTCAATGTTACCCTTCCCTTGGGTGTGAGGCCTTTTCTCTAAATCCTCAATGCTGGTAATATCTTTGCCACTGTTATCAACAGAGGCCTTTCCCTTATTAATATTTCTCTTCTTACAAAGATAACATTGTGTTGTTCTATTAGGAATATCTAGTTTTCTATAATTCATGAAATCTATTTGGTATAATGTGCCAAAGTTTTTGATTGGGTTTAGGAAAAATCACCATACATGTTGTCCACATGTCAAGAAACCTCTACCCATTGTTTCTCCTTTCCCTTTGTATTCAATGATCTATGGGTTTATTTATTAATATCCACTTATACCAACCCTTTGAGTGTTGGGGAAAGTCTTTGCAAAATCTCACAATCCCTAAAATATTTGGATTTTGATTATTTTGGGAATTTTTTTCCCTATGACATCCTCTACTACTTCCTGTGAAATATTCCCTTGCTCATCACTCTGTATGCCATCCATGGTTTGATTGAATCAATTTCTTTTTCTTCATACTATGAAATCATTACATGGAATTTGTGAAATAAAGACAACATCAAAGTCTCTAGTTTTTTAATCATGAAATGTAGTAGGTATACATTATTGTTCCAATTATTTTACTACTTTAGCTAGGGTTTGGCTTGAAAATGTATACTCAAATGTTATGTTTTTTTTTGTTAATTTCATAGCTGGTATGTGTTACCTCCCTTTATATTGATATAAAAAAAGGTCCCTTACATCACTATATGCAGTCCACTTATACCTTCCTTGGCTCCTTGAAAAATTGGAGTGTAGCCAAACTACTTGTATAGACTACCCATAACCTACAATGCTTCAAATATATTCTAGAGCTTAAAATTCTATCTATATAACTGAACTAAAAATAGACAAAAAATTTTGACCCCTAGATAAAAATATGGAAGAAACATTACATTAATTGGCATAAGAGACTAAACCAACAATAATAGATACCCTTTACTGGTCATCTTGTTCCCTCTTGGCTTTTGCATCTATCATGGGCCTTGCAACCACTGGGAAATCTATACCATATGCACAATGTGTCAAGCTCCTTGCAATTTCTTCCACATCTCTTTTGTTTTTCTCCTTCCATGCTTCCCCATCCTCCAAGAGCTCTACCACAACCACAATTCCATCATCGTGCTCATCTTCTTCCAACAAGCATTTCTCCCTTATGTAATTGGCTATCATTTACCAGTTGGGCAATCCACCATATGGGAAAAATGTTGCAGAAAGAGGAGGATCCATTGTAGGTCCTCCCATGTAGCTTCCAATAGGTTTGGCTTTGGTGTCCTAACTATTAGATACTTCTATACCACCCCACTACAATAATTGATCAAGTTAAAGTTCTATGAAAAAGGCACCAATAGATTATCCTCCACATTGTTGAAAACTACATCAATCTCTCCCATGAATGTATGTTTGAAAATGATGTGGAAAAGTTTCTTATCCTGATGTAGGAGCATCCTAGGTGTAAGAGCAATCTTGCATCACCCAATTTTTTTTTTTTCTGTTTTTATATTCAATAAGGGCTATTTTGTGCAGAGCTGCTATTTATGGAAAGTTACTATTTTTGGTAATTTGTGTATGTGCTCAGAATGATCTGATTTATTTCTTGGAGGTTCATTTTGGTCATATAAGTCTGCCAGTAAAGTTTCATTGCCAGATCAAGTGTATATTGGAAGATATTGAAGATTTTTGGTATTGGCAGCAGGGTACAGAAACTTTGAACTCAGTTTTGAAGGCTTTAGAGGCCCCAGATGAGGTCAAAAATTTGGGTGATGGGCGCTTGCGCAGGTCAAGCCTGTAGAACGCTTCGTGGTGTTTCTAAAATGGGGTTATAATAGCCGATCGGGTCAACTGGTGATGACTTATGGTCTTCGGAAGTTGGGCCACCTGAAATGGCAGAAAATAATTTTCTTCAAAAAAATTTCTGTTTGGGTTTCAAAGGTTATCTTGAGCCGACTATGATGTAATAAAATGTAAAATAAAATAATTCTAAGTTTGGTCGGCCTTATTGGCTAAAATTCTGGAACCTTCCCAGGCGGTGGAAAATTGCCTACATAAGGAAGGTTGTATTATTGTCTTAGGCAGTTCAGAATAGTTCTGGGTAGTAGATCTGGGTATTGATTCGAGGCTTTGTCCTACAGAATATTGTAAGGGAATGCCCATGTGGCTTTCCATATTGTAATTCTGAAAGTTTGTAATTCCACATTTGTGGAGATAATAAGAAGCCAATTTTCTATTCTTGCATATTATTGTTGTTGTTTCTCTATTTCTGTTATGTGTTTGTGGCATTAAGGGGAGCACCCTTCATCATATCCTTAGCCTTTGAAACCTCCAAATACAGTGCCAACTCTAAGAACATTGAGCTGATATAAGAGTTAACCCTATAACAATGATACACATTAGAAATTTTGGCCACAAAATGGCCTTCACCACATGCAAAATCAAGGGGTGGCCCACTTTTAACACTACCAAAAACCTTTTATCACTTATTCCCCTAAAAAGGTGATTTGTTTCTTGGTACACTCTAGTAGCGTAGGTGTGTCCATTGCTGGTACTGCACTAAACTTGGAAAAAATCAAAGGATGTGAGTCACCACTCACCCTTGTGGCTATAAATAGCAAGTGCTTAGCTCTACCCTAACTATGCATTCCTCATAACCTCCCACGTGGCATTTAGCCTTCATAAATTGCAATTGTATCAAGTCGTGATGGGAATATTTTCATTATATTATGAACAATTGTAGATATTATTAATTGTGTTTAATGATTCTATGTAATGAAAAGTTACACATGTTTATGTAATCAACAAACATACATTTTTTGGAGGATTAATAATTGTAACAAATAACTACGACTTGAAAGGTTGTTTTTGTCAAGCAACTAGTGAATTTTTGATGAATAATCAACAACTTGACAAATATAACCTTTTGAGCCATATTTGCCTCTTACTTTTAGTTACGAATTGAAGACCACATAGAAAATGTACTTATTGTTAGATATGTTTAGGAGGATTACACATTGTAGCAAGGAACTACATGGCATGAAAGGTTGTATTCATCTAGCAGCTCGTGAGTTTCTAATGAATAATCGACGCTTGATGAATTTATAACCTATTGTGTCATAGTTCCTTTGTTTTGTATTCTCTGACATTGCATTTAAAATCTTTTATTTTTTGAATGTTAGTCATGCTGCACCTTTAATTTTTAGTATTTTCCTTTGGCTTTGGATTAATTCTTGTCCTTCTAACCAATCAAGGGATATAATTTTTAAATTCAAACTAATATTTATACATGGGTATGTGCAAGATCATGAGGGGCCAAAAAGTGGTGATGTAAAAAAATCCACTTTTCAGTCATCCAAAAGTGCATGAAAATGTATGTTGACTTTTTATTAGGCCTGGGTGTCATTACACCTGGGCAAACCTGACACCAAAGCACAAGCCTTATCAGGTACCCGAAACCTGTGGCATAGATCAAAACTCGTATAAATCAAAACCTGTACTTCCTAGGACCCCTAGGAAGTCCCCATGACCCCTATACACACATTGGATCCCTCAAGTGTGTCCTAAGGGGTCGTAGGACCCCTTAAGACACACTTGAGCATTCTAATATGTTAAAAGGGGTCATGGGGACTTCCTAGGGGTCCTAGTATGCCTTATCACATGTTAGGACCCCTGGGAAGTCCCCATGACCCCTATGGACACATTGGAACCCTCAAGTGTGTCCTAAGGGGTCCTACGACCCCTTAGGACACACTTGAGCATTCAAATGTATCAAAAGGGGTCATGGGGACTTCCTAGGGGTCCTAGTACACCTTATCATGCGTTAGGACCCCTATGAAGTCCTCATGACCCCTTTTTGACACATTTGAATGGTCAAGTGTGTCCGAAGGGGTTGTAGGACCCCTTAGGATACACTTGAGGGTTCCAATGTGTCCATAGGGGTCATGAGGACTTCCTAGGGGTCCTAACACGTGATAAGGCATACTAGGACCCCTAGGAAGTCCTTATGACCCATTTTGACACATTTGAATGCTCAAGTGTGTCTGAAGGGGTCATAGGACCCCTTAAGACACACTGGAATGACCCCTTAAGACACACTTGAGCATTCCAATGTGTCCATAGGGGTCATGAGGACTTCCTAGGGGTCCTAACGCATGATAAGGCGTACTAGGACCCCTAGGAAGTCCCCATGACCCCTTTTGACACATTTGAATGCTCGAGTGTGTACTAAGGGGTTGTAGAACCCCTTAGGACACACTTGAGGGTTCCAATGTGTCCATAGGGGTCCTAACGCATGATAAGGCATACTAGGACCCCTAGGAAGTCCCCATGACCCCTTTTGACACATTTGAATGCTCAAGTGTGTCCGAAGGTGTCGTAGGATCCCTTAGGACACACTTGAGGGTTCCAATGTGTCCATAGGGGTCATGGGGACTTCCTAGGGGTCCTAACACATGATAAGGTGTATTAAGACCCCTAGGAAGTCCCCATGACCCCTTTTGACACATTTGAATGCTCAAGTGTGTCCAAAGGGGTTGTAGGACCCCTTAAGACACACTTGAGCATTCCAATGTGTCCATAGGGGTCATGGGAACTTCCTAGGGGTCCTAATGCGTGATAAGGCATACTAGGATCCCTAGGAAGTCCCCATGACCCCTTTGTACACATTTGAATGCTCAAGTGTGTCCGAAGGGGTCATAGGACCCCTTAAGACACACTTGAGCATTCCAATGTGTCCATAGGGGTCATGGGGACTTCCTAGGGGTCCTAATGCATGATAAGGCATACTAGGACCCCTAGGAAGTCCCCATGACCCCTTTTGACACATTTGAACCCTCAAGTGTGTCTGAAGGGGTCCTAAGACCCCTTAGGAGACACTTGAGGGTTCTAATGTGTCCATAGGGGTCATGAGGACTTCCTAGGGGTCCTAACATGTGATAAGGCGTACTAGGACCCCTACGAAGTCCCCATGATCCCTTTTGACACATTTGAACCCTCAAGTGTGTCTGAAGGGGTCCTAAGACCCCTTAGGAGACACTTGAGGGTTCCAATGTGTCCATAGGGGTCATGAGGACTTCCTAGGGGTCTTAACGCATGATAGGGCGTACTAGGACCCCTAAGAAGTCCCCATTGTTAGCTTGCGGTGACTAATCAGGAAAGTACTATCCAGGAAAGTACTGTACACTTTTCCTCCCGACTACTTTTTCGGTTATTTGGGCCGACTACTTTTTCGGTTATTTGGGCCGACTACTTATAACTCATTCTAACCCTAAAGCGGGAAAATATTGTATAATATGGCTTAGGGTTAGGGTTTTTTTTAATTATGATGTATGATTTTAGTACTTGCGGCAGAATTGGGCTGTAAGGGATTACGGATTGTAATCAGGTTGTAATCACTGGATAATAATAATATTGGACTCGCTGTTGGTGGACGTAGCCCAGGGATTGGGTGAACCACGTTAAATCTGTGTGTCTTGTGTTCTATTTTGTGTGGTTTATTATTTTCTGATATTAGTTATATTTGTACATAATTGTTATTTCTGCCTTGTTAATCCTAACAAGTGGTATCAGAGCGAGGTTATTTCATTCGTTCTTTCATCTATTCTCTGAAGCAGGTCTCACGAGTTAGTGGGAGAGTCTCTCGATTAAGTGGGAGAAATGGTAGACGAGGGTAGGTTGAAGGTTGATAAGTTTAATGGGCAGAACTTCCAGTTATGGAAGATGCAAATGGAGGATTATCTCTATCAGAAGGATCTATGGCGGCCATTAGAGGGAGTAGCCAAGAAAGAGCAATCAATGTCTCAGGAGGATTGGGATATTTTGGATAGGAAGGCACTAGGGAGTATTCGTCTATGCCTGGCACAATCGGTGGCATTCAATATTACTGAAGCAAAGACAGCTAATGATCTGATGGAAACCCTAGCGAAGTTGTATGAAAAGCCTTCAGCTTCAAACAAGGTATTTCTTATGAAGCGTTTATTTAATATGAAAATGGTAGAAGGTGGATAAGTTACTGATCATTTGAATGAGTTTAATACAGTTACAAGTCAATTAACCTCAGTTAAAATTACTTTTGATGAAGAGGTTAGGGCTCTCTTGATTTTGTGTTCTTTGCCAGAAAGCTGGAATGGCTTGGTAATGGCTGTTAGTAATTCTATTTCTGGTTCTAATACCCTAAAGTATGATGATGTTATTGGTGTTATATTGAGTGAGGAAATTCGTAGGAAAAGCTCAGGGGCATCCACATCGGGTAGTGTATTGAACACAGAAAGCAGAGGCAGAACAAGAGATAGAGGAAACAACTCTGGAAATCATGGGAAATCAAGAGGAAAATCAAAGGGAAAGAGGTCCGAATCTAAAGGGCCAAATGATTGCTGGTACTGTGGAAAACCAGGTCATAAGAAGAAAGATTGTTGGTCTCGGAAGAAAGATCAAGGAGACAAAAATGATGGAAACAAGGAGGCAAATGTGGTAAGTGACAAATCCGAGGAGGATGCTTTGCTCTTGTCCTTAGAAAGTATTGATGATTCATGGGTTTTAGATTCTGGGGCTTCATTTCATGCTACACCCCATAGAAGTTATTTTGTTGATTATGTCCAAGGGGATTTTGGGCTAGTCTATTTGGGAGATAATGAACCCTGTCAGATTGTTGGAAATGGAAAAATTAAGATTAAGTTGCAGAATGGGAATCATTGGCTACTACAAGAGGTAAGACATGTTCCAAGGCTGAGTAGGAATTTAATTTCAGCAGGGCAACTGGGTGATGAGGGTTGCACAGTTACTTTTAATGATAAAAATTGGAAGGTTTCAAAAGGTTCCTTAGTAGTAGCAAAATGTGTGAAAGTAGGCACCTTATATCTTTGTACAGGTCATACTGTTCCTTCTACTTTAATTGTTTCAGAAGATAATGAATGTTCAGGAACAGTGGCTGCAGTTGAGCAGGAAGAACATCAAACTATTGTTGTAGATTCTGACACAGCATTGTGGCACAATAGACTCGGGCACATGAGTGAAAAAGGTATGAAATTACTTCATTCAAAGAAAGTTTTACCTGGTCTGAAATGTGTCAATATGGATTTCTGTGAAAGTTGTGTTTATGGAAAACAAAAGAGAGTTAGTTTTGTGAAGAGTGGGAAGGAAAAGAAAAATGAGAGATTAGAGCTTGTGCATACAGATGTATGGGGACCAGCTCAGGTATCTTCCCTTGGCGGTTCTCTGTATTATGTTACATTTATAGATGATGCAACAAGAAAAGTATGGATTTATTTCCTTAGACAGAAATCTGATGTATTTCAAACTTTTAAGAAATGGAAATGCTTGGTTGAGAATGAGACTGGTAAAAAGTTAAAATGTCTTAGATCTGATAATGGTGGTGAGTATTGCAGCACAGAATTTGAAGAATATTGTTCCTCTAATGGTATTCGTAGGCAGAAAACTGTACCAAGGACTCCACAAGAAAATGGAGTGGCTGAACGCATGAACAGGACAATAATGGAGCGTGCAAGGAGTATGAGGTTGCATGCTAGGCTGCCCAAAAATATGTGGGCAGAGGCAGTGAACACTGCTGTTTATTTAATCAATAGAGGCCCCTCTACTCCTTTGGACTGTGGTATTCCGGAGGAAGCATGGAGTGGTAAGAAGGTGAGTTATTCTTTTCTCAAAACCTTTGGTTGTGAAGCTTTTGCACTTATAGATTCTGAAAATAGAACCAAGCTGGAAGCTAAGTCAAAGAAATGTGTATTTGTTGGGTATGGCATTGATGAATTTGGTTATAGGCTTTGGGATTTTGAAAATCATAAAATTGTAAGAAGCAGGGATGTCATATTCAATGAGAAAGTATTGTACAAAGATCTGTTGCTGCAGCATGAGAAGAAAGAAAATGACTATGTAGTACTGGATGATACTCCACAAGTTCATGTTCCAGTAGTTCCTTATGCTCCGCAACAACAGCAACAAAAAATACCACACACCCTAGTGAGTGTTAGACGGTCAACAAGGCTAAGTAGACCTCCAGAAAGATTTTCTCCATCTTTGTATTCTATTTTGTTAACAGATGTTGGTGAACCTGAATGTTATAATGAAGCTGTGCAGGTGGATACAAAGCTTCAGTGGGAGTCTGCAATGACAGATGAAATGGACTCTTTGCTGAAAAATCAGACATGGGATTTATGTAAGTTACCTGCAGGTAAAAGGGCTTTACAGAATAAATGGGTTTACAGGATCAAAGAAGATGATGGAGGTACGAAAAGATTTAAAGCCAGATTAGTCGTAAAAGGATTTGCACAGAAACATGGTATTGATTTTGATGAGATATTTTCTCCAGTTGTTAAAATGACTTCTATTCGTACTGTTTTAAGTATTGTGGCTACTGAAGATTTGCATTTAGAGCAGCTTGATGTTAAAACAGCCTTTCTTCATGGTGATTTGGATGAAGAAATATATATGGTTTAGCCATAAGGATTTGAGGTCAAGGGTAAGGAGAATTTGGTGTGCAGATTGCAGAAAAGTTTATATGGCTTGAAGCAAGCACCTCGGCAATGGTATATTAAATTTGACACTTTTATGAATGGGCATGGATATAGTCGGTGTCATTCTGACCATTGTGTTTATTTTAAGAGGTTGGATGATGACAGCTACATTATTTTATGTTTATATGTTGATGATATGCTTGTAGCTGGGTCTAACATGGATCACATTAAGGGGTTGAAACAACAGTTAGCAAAATCTTTTGCCATGAAGGATTTGGAGGCAGCAAAACAAATCCTTGGTATGAAAATTTGTAGAGATAGGAAAAATAAGAAATTGTCTCTATCTCAGGCTGATTATATTGAGAAGGTGTTGCAATGTTTCTCTATGGAAAATGCCAAAGCTGTCAGCACACCTTTGCCTGGTCATTTGAAATTGACTAAGGATATGTGTCCCAAGACACCAGAAGAAGAGACTAAAATGTCTAAGGTACCTTATGCTTCAGCTGTAGGGAGCTTAATGTATGCTATGGTATGTATTAGGCCAGATATTGCACACGCAGTGGGAGTCGTTAGCCGTTATATGAGTAACCCTGGTATTGAGCATTGGAATGCAGTCAAATGGATTCTCAGATATTTGAGAGGCACATCCAGTAAGTGTTTACACTTTGGGGGTTCTACTACTACTGTACAAGGCTATGTTGACTCAGATTTGGCAGGAGATATAGATAGCAGGCGGAGTACTACAGGTTATATATTTACTGTTGGTGGGACAGCAGTGAGTTGGATTTCTTGACTACAAAAGGTGGTTGCTTTATCCACTACAGAGGCAGAGTATGTTGCTGCTATAGAGGCAGCCAAGGAGATGATATGGCTTCAATTCTTCATGGAAGAATTGGGACATCCACAAAAGGATAATTTTCTACATACAGATAGCCAAAGTGCCATTCATCTTGCAAAGAATTCTGCTTTGCACTCAAAGACAAAACACATACAGTTGCGGTACCATTTCATTCGATCAGTTTTGGATGATGGACAGTTAAGGCTGGAAAAGATTCATACTGATGATAATCCAGCAGATATGTTTACAAAGGTAGTAACAAGGGAGAAGTTGAACTCATGTTCAGCTTCAGTTGGTCTTCTAGACTGAACAAAATAAAGGAACAACTGAGTCCAAGGTGGTTCAATCCAGTGGGAGCCTCATGTGGGTAGTGGTATTGCTACAGGATCAGTCTCCAAGTGGGAGGTTTTTTAGTATAGTGTGGATACTGATCAGTCACCAAGTGGGAGATTGTTAGCTTGTGGTGACTAATCAGGAAAGTACTATCCAGGAAAGTACTGTACACTTTTCCTCCCGACTACTTTTTCGGTTATTTGGGCCGACTACTTATAACTCATTCTAACCCTAAAGCGGGAAAATATTGTATAATATGGCTTAGGGTTAGGGTTTTTTTTTTTTATGATGTATGATTTTAGTACTTGCGGCAGAATTGGGCTGTAAGGGATTACGGATTGTAATCAGGTTGTAATCACTGGATAATAATAATATTGGACTCGTTGTTGGTGGACGTAGCCCAAGGATTGGGTGAACCACGTTAAATCTGTGTGTCTTGTGTTCTATTCTGTGTGGTTTATTATTTTCTGATATTAGTTATATTTGTACATAATTGTTATTTCTGCCTTGTTAATCCTAACACCCATGACCCCTTTTGACACATTTGAATGCTCAAGTGTGTCCGAAGGGGTCATAGGACCCCTTAGGACACACTTGAGGGTTCCAATGTGTCCATAGGGGCCATGGGGACTTCCGAGGGCTCCTAACATGTGATAAGGCATACTAGGACCCCTAGGAAGTTCCCATGACCCCTTTTGACACATTTGAATGCTCAAGTGTGTCCGAAGGGGTTGTAGGACCCCTTAAGACACACTTGAGCATTACAATGTGTCCATAGGGGTCATGGGGACTCTCTCTCTCTCTCTCTCTCTCTCTCTCCCTTTTCTCTCCTTCTCCTCTCTCTCTCTCTCATCACCCTCTCTCTCTCTCTCCACCTCCAATGAACTATTCTTCAAAGCCTCCATTTATGCGTAGCTAGGGTTTACGACACTTGTAAAAGGCACAACTATGCCGTTGTAGGGACTCATGCTCATGCTCAGAATCATATTATTTTCATGCATTCCCTGACATTTAATACAAAGATTTAGCCGACCGCCTTTAAAGACCTAAAAGAAACAAAAAATAAAATTTAGGCCAAAAATACATACCGCATTTCTGTATGTAGTACCATCAGCTTCAACAATCCAACCGACTTCCTCTGCTAAGGCACAAAGAACTTCATTAATGTCTAGTTTGGGAGGAAGATTATAATTTCCATATTTCCACAAGCCTTGAAATATTTTCGTCATTACCGCTCTCTGCCTTTGCTCTCTCAATTTAGTCCTCTCCCTCTCTGTTGCACTCAGCTTAGCCATCCTTACCTACTCTTTAACTAAGATTCTTCAAAATTTGTATACAAAAGAATCCTACAGGAAAAAATGGAAAGTTTCCTAGAGAATATCCACAATTTGTATACAAAAGCATCATATAGGAAAAATGACAAAAAATAAATAGCTAAAAGGTAAAATTTATCATTAACGCCGACAGTACCAAGGTCATACCCACTATCAAATCTTGGCCTATGATGTGCAAAATGAGAAAAGAAAGTGAAATGAAAGGGAAGTATGGATCAAATAGCGAAGGTGCATCAAATCGGATCAATATCATAATAAATATAGAAAATACTGTTACAAACAAAAATATTTGCATATTAATGGGAAAGAGTGGGAAGAGCTTCTTGGACCCATGATAGAAGTTAAAGATAAGGAGGAAGAGCTAGGAAGGGGAAAGTGGCAAAGGAAAGAAGTAAGATATGCGTGTGAGCCTATGTCACATGATGATGATGAGTACTCACCATTTGCTAGTAGCTCAAGTAGTGACAGAAGCTCTTCAGTGCACATGTACACTGACATAAAAAATTCAGATAGAGAAGTAACAAGTGTTGTGGAATTATCCATAGAGCAATGTGAAATGAAGCCTCAAATTGGTTCATTAGTAGGCAAAGAATTTGGTCATGTACTTCATTCTCACACCACAAATATTTCTATTAGAAATGCCTATTCGTCAATGGCCTTGCATTTACGGGACTTGGGAAACCAGGTTACTCATGTTGGGCATTATCCCTCAAATGTAAGTTCATTGACACCTTTGGCAAGTCAGTCTCACTCCTCATTTTACAACAAAGGGCAGCCATCTATGGTCCAAGGTTTTAATTCAGCTGACAAGTGGAGAGCTTCTCAAGGTACTAATCTCTTTCATAGAGAAGTTCCTGATTCATCTCAAGGTTCTCATTTAGGTGACCAACTCCTTGGAGGTCCACAAATAGACCCATTGATTTCCCAAATTGGTAAAAAAGTAGATGCAATTTTGGAAAGAGTATCCCAATTGAAGAGAAATGGAAATTCTAGTGAGCATAAAGTTATTGTAGATCCAATGGGTGTATCTCCTCCATTGAAAAATATAACTGCTTCCAGAGAATTGAGTTTAAATGGAGACTGTCTGTTCCCAAACATGCCCCTGTCGAGCAGATGAACCAAATGTTTCTTGAGTAAAGAAGATAGTGATTTATTAAAGCATCTGCATTATCCTACTTGCTATCAGTTACTACTTTTTGAGTGGCTTGCCAGCTGCTTCTGTGCGGGATTTCTGTAATATATAATGTCCTCATGCAAGTACATGCCAGTTTTTGTATACATTTTCTATTGTAAAGTGTTAGTAAGCAATATCAAAGAAAATGTTCTTGCATGTATTATTTAGACACATCAATTAGGAAACCATTTTCTCCCATTACATGGCAAAAATGCCTAGATTCACTTTGTCGGTATCAATACGTAGCAAGATGAGGGAAGAAATATTTGTGAAGAGGAAGTACAAATGTTATCGTCCAAAACCATTTGGAGAGTAATATTCTTCTCTTTATTGCAATAAGAAACTCAAAATGCAGAAGACAACAAATAGCTGGGGCATTTATTTCCTATGACCTATGTCAATTTCAGTTCAATTCCTATTGATGATATTCTCAATGTGTAAAAATAAACTGATGTGTTATTTTAAAATGGTGTTGACTGAAATTTATGAACATATGTCAAATATCCATTTTTTTTCAGAATTTAAAATAGAACCAGTGGTAATATAATCAAATTTTTGAATTTCACATCCAATCATTGGATGTTAATCAAAAGTACAACACAGTAATATTTTTGAACCGATAAAAAATCTTAGTCTTACTTCAAACCTACTCCCGTGTATGTGGGTGATTGGAGGTATATCTACTGAACAATGTGTGGATCTGTAATGTCCCTATCCAGGACCTTACTCACTTTGCTTAAAACTCCTAATTAGAATTTGGCTTTCTAATGCCTGCTGTGATATTATTTAAGTTTTCCTTGCTCCTCGCTGATTAATATTGTAATGAATTGGTTATCCTCCCCCTTCTCTCTCTCTCTGTCTGTCTGTCTGTCTGTCTGTCTGTCTGTCTGTCTGTCTGTCTGTCTGTCTGTCTCTCTCTCTCTCTCTCTCCCCTTCCCCTTCTCTCTCTACTACTCTCTCCCCATCCCCCCCCCCCCTCTCTCTCTCTCTCTCTCTCTCTCTCTTTCCTTCTCACCTACTCACTCTCTCTCTTCCTCTCTTAGCCCCCGCCACTTTCTCACTCTCTCTCTTCCTCAATGGCTGATTGATTTCCTTTGCTTCTTTCAATGGCCATCCATGATTTTTCTACAATCTTCCAACCTTTCGTACATAGTTGTAAAATACATATTAATATATTATACATATAAAATAATATATAATATATGATATATAATGTAACATTTAATATTAATATATATTAAATAATATTTAATGTAAAATGTATATTATATAATATTTAATATATATAATATATAATCTAATATATAGTTTTTGATATATAATATATAATATGAAGGATGGAGAAATGGGAGGGACAAAGGGGAGGGAAAAGTGAAAAATCAAAATTTTGTAGGCATTTTTTGGTACCCGAAGATATCGGGTACACAAAAATATCGGGTACCCGACTAGGCTTGGTATTGCTCTGTGCACCAAACCTACATGGTCAACTATTGAAATGTCTCAAAAATGTGTTTTTCCCCTATTTCTCTGAGTTCTAGACTTCGACCATGTAGCTGACGACTTTTTTTCACCCAAATTTGATGAAACGAAAAGGTTATCTTAAGGAGATTATCAACTTTCTATCAATATAAGTGCTTATTAACAAGAACAGATTTCCACAATCCATTATGATAAGCATACAAGTTTCTAGATTCGATTGTGTGAGTTTTTTTCATCAAGAAACTCACACAATCGAATCCAGAAACTTGTATGCTTAATATAAGTGCTGTCAAATTTTGAATTCGGTAAGTAATTATTAGTTATTTTCCAATTGAGTTACCTCTAAAGTGTTGATTTATATACTGATTGAAAAATGACTATAACTTTCAGACGGTATAACATTTTTGAAATCTGAAAAATGCGTCACATTCTATGCTTTGCCTACTATAAGGAATTTTTTTTTTAATTTTGTAAAGTTTTGAATGGGTTAAGGTGGTCAGACATGAGAGTTTTTTAATTCTGAAAATGTTGTAGTAGAAAATTCATAATTAATTATTTTTTTGGAATAAAATTACAAAAAAATATGTGTCACATCCGGGTATGAGTCTACTACTTATATATAAAATATTATAATAAAATATTATCATTTGATTATGATTAAGGTGGTTAGACATACACCTACTTCTTATTTTTTCTAGAAATTTTTGTACTGTTGCATTGAAATCTATACTTTTCACCTATCATACTAACTTTTTTTCAAAAAAGGCCTAGCAATTTAGAAACTACATTCAATTTTCTATAGATTCTATTCTTACAACTTTTTGATATTAGGTTGATAGCTAGTTGAAATTTTCACGTCAAGTTGACTAACCCTGATTTGCTGATTTTTCATTGCCACTTAAGGGCATAGTTTGGCCCCTCATGATCTTGCACATACCCACATATTTATCTTTTCCAAAGTCAAGGTGTCAAACTTTAGAAAAATAAGAATTATTTATCCACAATGTGATTGGCTGAAATCTTTCACATCTTTTAAACAAGTTCCACTTCATTATAGAAAAGTATTAAATTTTAAAATAATAAAAAGTGTTCATTTCGGGAAGACAATAAATTATGTATCCTTTATTTATCATTTTAGTAAAGTTAGATTCACTTACTCCTAATTGCTAGGCTATTAGAATCCATTGTTTATATGTTATCTGATTTTTTGTGCTCACATTGTCTAAATTCAACAACATTAGGTTTTTTTTTTGATAAATTAAATTTGGCATAGTTTTACCTATAAAATCTTTGAAGTTTTCTAGAAAATTTATTAATTTATAAATTCTCCTTGACAAGATTCTTTGTAAAGTTACATGAACGAGATAGAGTGTAGCATCGATGTATGTTAGTTCTTGATGATTATTATGATCAATTTCTATACATCTAGAATTTCTACATCTAGTCATAGTGTTTCCATGTTAGTTCTTGATGATTATTATGATCCTTTGAGCTTCTACAAGTTTTGTTACTCTCTTTATACAACATCATCTATGATCATGGTCTTTAAAACTTAACAATTGTTAGGTCATTAACAATTTGGATAAATTGTATACTTGTTGTTCTATTTATGTGCTCATGTTGGTTAAATATTCAACATTATTTAGGTTTTTTACAAATTACAATTTGAAACTTGACATAGTTTATGCCCATAAAATTTGTGGGTTTCCAAATAAATCAATGAATTTGGTATATAAAATTCTAATAAGAAGTATTCCTCTGTGAAACCTATTATTGATGTGGAGAATGATATTCGAATTGAAGGTTATTCAAGACAATGAGCAACCAAGAAGTCTTGCTTCATTGTTCATGTGACCTCCTTGAGTAGGTTCTGAAGTGAGTATGAATATATTTTTGTTTAGTAGTGCCCTCAAGTAAGCTACCATAGCTCAAACTCATTAGATGTTATGTTGAGCCATGCAAGTAAAAATTATTTCATCTATATTTTTCCTTGTGTCCGTAGATGATTAAGATCCCTTTTATGATGTTATATAATTTAGTAGCCAAGACATGCATTATACTTCAAAAATTTATGTAACTTCATCCTTTTGTTGATCTATGTTTGTATCCATTTTTATCTGTCTTAGGTGCCAATCAAGCTAAGGAAAGCAATCAACCATCATAGAGAACAAGGACTAGGCCATTGTTCCCAAGTTAACTAATAATTTTGCCGAGTTTAGAAGTAACAATAATATATTTCCTATAATTCAATTTTGGATGAGTTTTCAATTAGCATTGAGAAGAAGTAAAGTGATTTTGTTACTGCTTAAATCACACTTGGAGATAACCCTTGGGCAATTTATAAAAATATGAATGTTTCCTTTAAATGCACTTAAATTAGATCTAAATAAGAATAATGGTGAGAAGATATGACTTTTTGATGATAATTTGTTAAGTTTCCCTTATCCTTCAAAGACCATAAAAAGTGATCATATCAATTGTATTTTCTTCACAATAATATTATACTTATTATTAAAAATAAAGGGGTGGAAAAGAATCACATTTGAAACATAAAACATACAATTATAAAAGATCGCAACACAATGAAAATAGTAACAAAGAGAAGAAGAAGTGGATGACTTACTTTTACCTATCAATTTTTCATTTAATTTCTTTACCTAAATTGAGTTCAAATATAGTTTCAGTCTGAATCTACAAGATTACTTTAGAATTTAATATATGAGAATATATTTATTTTGACAAAGACAAAATGTCTTGTGCAAACCATGCATGGTAGGTCTCGCATCTATATCAAACTTTATAGCAGAAAGCCAATGTCTTCAATTTAATTTTAATTTTTATTAATATAATTACAAATATACTCCACTATATAATCAAATTTCAACAATCCTCCTACCAAAGCAAATTTCAATACAACAACAATCAAATGAACATAGCTACAAATGGGCCCAAAGCATCGATGTACAAAGAATGAATTTAAGCCCGATAATCCGAATCCAATAATCCCATCTTAGCAAACCCACCGAGTCTTCCAAATTTCTATTCCGGCTCAAAAAGCAACATTCTTCCAACATTAGTGTTGGCCTTATATTTCCTAACATGCTCCACGACTTTCCAAATAGATTTAAAAACATAAGTACCTTGGATGGAGATAGGGAAACCACTAGCCACAAGGTCATTGAAGGGCAATCATTTCCATGACTTAGCACCTTTCGACACTACCCTCTCAATATTTTTTCTAACCAAGACCTCCCAAGGTTCCTGGCCCTCAAAAGCATGGAAGATTCATTTGGCTACGAGAACATTACCTTGGGTCCTGAGATCTTTCAGCCCAAAGCCTCCAAGTTTTTTCTCAATATGACATCACTTCCAGTTAACAACATGCATTTTAAATTTATTCCTTAAAATTTAAATTTTTTTTAAAAAAAACCCTTTATTAATAACAATTTATCTTTCACTTCTTTAGAAACTTTTAATTAAAATATATTTTCCTTACATACAAACAATAATCTCAAAATAACAAATAACAAAAAAATATTTAATCTGAAATAAATAAAAGTATGTAGACAACCTTCCCCTCACATAAATAAATAAAAACTGAAATCAATTTTAAAAGTAAGTCACCCACCCCTTCTTCTGTTTGAACTTTCAAGATGTGACTTTTTCCCATTTTATTTTTATAATAAAAATATGTCTAACATTAATTCGATAAGAAGTAACATTAATTCGATAAGAAGTACACTTAATATGATCTCTTTTGCTGGCATTCAAAGGACACCAGGCTGTAGGATTTGACCACGTGTCGCGCGACATACACGAAACTCAAAAAATGATCATAAAAAACCCGTGCGCAATGCCTTGTAGAGAAAGGAAACTTACCAGAGATAAAAGACGCGGCATCAAAGATGTTAAAAAAAAGCAAAAGGCCAGAAGGCAACATCCCAGAGCAAGAACAAGAACAAGAACAGAGGAAGTTTGGGAATAATCTAAAACGTAAGCAATGTAAAAAATGAGTAAATTGGTTAATAATTCTAGATTTATCTGTCATTCAGCGGGCCGACCTGTAACAACTCGGAATCACAATTTCCTATAAATCCAAATACAACCTGCCACAACTAGAATTAATTAAGGTCTCTTTTACTCAGAAACTTCCCCTGCTCCTCCAAAAACAACCTTATAAGGAACGCTGGGTAGCATTTCCATAGCATTCATTCATTTCATTTCAGCAGAGAAGACGCGTATTATTATTTGCAGGCTTTGTTTTCTATATACTTCGTTTCTTCAGTTTAGAGAGAATGAGTTATTACAATCAACAACAGGCCCCTGTTGGAGCTCCTCCTGCACAAGGTATTCCTCATTCTTAAATTTTAGGGGTTTTCATAATGTTCAATTATTTCAATTGCCATTTGAGTCTTTTTTCAAACTTTTAATTTATTAGATAAGATTGTTTTGTTTGTTCGATTCGAAAACAAACATAGTTTGAAATTAAAAAGCAATCTTATCTATTTTATATGCATTGTGATAAAAAAAAATTATGATAATTTTGTTCCAATCTTAATATTTCTAATCATTTTTTTAAAAAATTACCGTAAACAGGGTATCCACAATCTTATCCTCCAACACCACAAAGCTATCCTCCAGCTGGGTACCCACAGGAGGGTTATGCTCCTCAGGGAGGACCCCCACCTGAAACAAAATCAAGAGGCGATGGCTTTTGGAAGGGATGGTGAGTTTTCTACTTTCTTTTCTTGAGCTAAATTGGTCATCTTTATAACTAATTTCAATTCTGAATAAGAATGAATTGAATATCATTCTTAACTGGGTAGTTTCAATCCATCACTTGTCTGAACATGCACAATTTACTGCTTGTGAGAAACAGATCATTGAGGGAATGATTGGATTTGGAAAAACATTATTGCTGAATATTTCCTGCAGATGTGACTAATTATTTTCTGTGTTGTTTTAATGCAGTTGTGCTGCTCTCTGATGCTATTGTGTGTTGGAAGAATGCTGCTTTTGAGTTGGAACACGAATTTGCAATTTGATGGGATGATTGAATTAGGATGTAGGATTATCTGGCTCAAATTTAATTCTTTGTACAGCTTTGCTTCAGGCCCATTTGTAGCCATATTCTGTTTTTCTATTGAAATTGCTTCCCTTGGGGGGTGGAGATTTGATTATATAGTGGAGTATATTTGTAATTATATTTTAATAAATAAAATTTAAATTGAAGACATTGGCTTTCAGTTATATTTGATATAGATGCCATACCTACCATAGACGGTATGCCCGAGGCATGTTGTCTTTGGCAAATTAAATATATTAGTTGTATGATTTGTATATATAACTACAACTTATATGTTAAATTCTAAAGGGCAATTTGTAAAGGAAATGGGATTTTGAGAATGTTGGAAGAGATAAAGTAATTATCCCATATATTTGGTCAGCACAAACTAAATGTCACAAACTAATTGGGCAACGGCTACCTACGGTGCAACATATTTGCACGGGCCTAGTGCCATGCTCTATGGGATGTCATGGGCCAATGGCTATATAGCCGACAAAACATATCAGATAAGACTTTTTTCTCAATTAATTATTTAAATTGAAAATTGCATTACAACTGTTTCTCTACTTTTTATTAAGCCGATAGGCTTTTTATTGGGACGTGGCTATCCTCCAGACAGAATGCACCATTGACCAAATTTGAAAAATCCGAAAACACAATAGATTTTTGTGAAATTTTTAGCATTTGTTCTTCATGATCTGCATGTTTTGAATCAAAAACATAAAAAACAAATCGGAAAAAATCATTGTTAAATCAGAAATTTGAAATTTTTTTTTCACTTTATAGTAGATTTTGTTAGGAGTATAGCTGCCGTCTTTTTATTGTGAGCATCACCCTTGACGAAAAAGTGTCTGATACAGAAAAAGAAATTCCAATTACTTTTTCTGTCAATATTCTTCTCTGAATGGTAAATGCAGACTGATCAGAAATAATTTCTGGTGCAATTTAGCCAGCATATAATTTCATTATTCCTACAACCACATCTCCTTGAAGATCGTAATATTTTCTTTGCATTTTTGAATGGCATATAATTCGTTATACTCTAACTGAATTCCATTTTGAATGGCTTTGCATTTTGAATGGCATATAATTCATTATATTCTAACTAAATTCCATTTTGAATGGCATATAATTCGTTATTCCCAACAACTAAAGTTAGTTGCAGTTAATATTCAGTCTCTTCCCGTCCTCCTTATCAAGAACTACTTTTTTAATATTAGAAATAGCGTTGAACAAGGATCTACCAAACAAGATTAGTGTTCTCTGATGGCGATTATGCAGCATACGTCAGTTCATCCATTCTTTGATTGGTGTCTAACCTCAAATCGTTGAGAAATGCAACTACATTTGAGACTGCAAAGTGTGATTGGCAATCTGGTTTCACTTCTGACGTTGGATGTATCTAATAATCAGCTTACAAGACACATTCTGCAATCAATTGGCAATCTGGTTTCAATGAAACATGGGTGCTACCCACAACTTCATTCTCCCATGTTTCTTCTTTTTCTTTTTCTTCTTCTGTAAGTCCTGAAAGTTCTATTTGCCTATGACCAAGTTCCACAAAAGCATTACATTGCTTTTCAAATTTAGTTCTGCAAAGAGGACAAGTGGAGTGCGAGTAAAACCACATGCCAATACAATCGACATTAAAGTTGTGGTTGTAGCCGGGCAGCAGCCTGCCCTTCTCGCTCTGCTGGAATTCACACAGGCAAACTGCACAGCATAATCCCTCTTTGTAATTTTCCGGCGTGAAGACAAAAACTAGGAGAGAATCCACCATAGCACCGCTGAGGCCCTCTGCCGGAGAAGTCGAGAAGTTTTTCGCTCCCCTCCATCTCCAGCGATGGTGTCTTTCAGCTGCTCTGAGCCTCTGCTCTGGCCTATGCAGGCATTGATAATAAATGGAAACAACACTCAAAATCATTACGCAGCCAAAAGCCAATGGTGGAAGATCCAGAAGAGGCTCATGAATTTGAAAGAGTAGTCGTTGGTTTAGAAAATAAAGATAGCGCATGTTGCTATCAAAGGAGGATCATTGAAGTTATTGTGAGGAGATTGTAGTCGCCTGCGAGCAAGAGAAAATAAAAAACAAATGATGTGCAGTCACAATGAAAAAGCTGTTACCAAGCTCTTTGTTGAAGCTACAGATTGTTGCAGGAAGGAATGTAAGATCATTGACTTAAAAAAAAAATGGCCTGTAGAATTGACAGTTTGCAAGTAATCTATCAATGTTGTGTTTGGAGGTAAAATGAAATGTCATGTTTAATTATAATTGTTTAGTATTTTAAAATGGTATGTTGTCTTGGCAGTGAAAAGGAAATTACTACATACTTACAATTGTTTACCAATGGTGAGTTGGAATTTTCTGAGTGTCAAAAAATTTGATAGTTGCTACTAAAGATTATTACAAGGTTGTCAAATATATTTGAAATCACAAATTTCTAAAGAATTTTTTAAGTAAAATAGAGAGGAAAAGAGATTGTAGTTATATTGCTATAAGTTTGTTAAGATTGGAAGGCATAGAAGTTTAAAAATTGTTGTCAGAAATCAAAGTGTTTTCTATTTCAAATAGATTGCATGTGTTAAGAAGTAGAAGAAAGGCGTGTTTTAGTCATAGTTGATGGAGGATTGGTTCATATAGTGACAAAAGTCATAGAAGAGGGAAGGTACGTGGTATTGTCTAAATCATAATAGTTGATCTGTCAAGGTAATTCAATTTTTTTGTCTCGATATTGAAAAAATATATGGTTTTGTGTAGCCAGCTATATTATGAATTTTAAACTAGTTTCTTGGGAGGACAAATTATAGTGCTCAAGCAATAGTAAGTTGTTACTTTCTTTCTACATTTTTCTTAGCTTTTATAAACAAGCAACCATGGTTTAGGCTTGCAGCTTGGAGAACCTTGTAAATGCCTTCAAAAAAATGACATTGTTATTCTCATTTTTGGGGAATTTGAATCGCCATCTATTGGATAGCCAACCTCCCCACCACCTCCCAACACTGCACGGCTTCCTCTTCGAACAATGCCTTCTAGGCCTTCGATTGGTCCTTATAGCAAGTGGTTCCTCTAGGACCCACACTAGGTAGTAAAAAAATAAATCAAACGCACTGATTAAAAAAAATCATGCTAACAAATTTAAAAGCTGTCTTCAGTAACTTAAATAGGGTGATATTAGATGATCTAAATAGACCAAATTTAGAATACGCTAAGCAAGACAATTCAGATTTTAAATGGAAGTTGTATTTGTGTTGTTCACCCAAGAGAAATATGATTTTAAGTTGGAGATGGAGGATCTCCAAGGTAGCTAATTTCTATGGGTGATGAGCACGCGTGGATTATAGGCTTTGACTCCATCTTCCAATTTAGGGAACTTCTCCACGAGAGGAAAATTTATAATCAGCAAGAACCCAAGCTTTGGAAAAGCCCTCAAATTTCCAAACCCCTTGGGCATCTCTGTGCAGCTTCGATTATACTCCAATTGCAAGCTCACTAAGTTTGCCATATTCTCAAATTCTTGATAACTACTCCAATGACATCTAAGTAACTTGAGATCCCTAAGCTTTACAAACCTACATAAATAACTTGCCACATAAAAGTTTTCAAGTTGCACATTCTCAAGATCTATCATAGTTTTTAGTTCCTCTGGAAAGAATGGAAATTAAATTGGAAGATTTGGCCTTTGACAGTTTCTATGGTTTTAGATATGGACCTTGACATGGACATGGAAGGTAAAACAATTTATTTTTTTGTTAAAATGATTATTTTGAAAATAGTTATGAATCTAACTTTTATGTGTCTGGTTTACCTTCTTTTTCATAGGTTCTTTCATTATCTTCTGGATGTCTTCTTATAAGAGCATTCTTAAACCTTTTTAGAGTTTCTATGACATTTAGATGTGCAAAGGAGGAGGAGGAGGCAACATAACAAGACAAAGAAGAAGACTTTCATTATATATGAACTATTGGCATGACCATTGCACCTCTTCTAGGTGGGTGAACCCACAATAGTGGGTTACGCTTTTTTACCTGAATGAACACTGAACTCTACATTTTGAAAAAAAAAAAGATTCAGATGGCAGGAATTTGAAAATAGGAAGATGTGAATTGGTACAACCAAATTCTCATTTTGGTCCAAAATGAGAATTTTCCATCTTCCACCCCAGGACCTGGAATTTGCCAAATTCTCATTTTGGACCAAAATGAGAATTTGGCCGTACCAATTCACAAATTCCTGTTTTCAAATTCCTGCCATCTTCCGGCAAACAAATGGGCCCTAAACCATTTGAAATCAGAAGATGAAGTAAATTAGAGTCTTTTAGGATTTTTTTGTCTAGATTCTAAATATATTTTTTATTTTTATTTTTGAATTGATTTGAATGGTTTTTTCTTTCTCCCACGAAAACTGGTATGCTGTTGAAAACATCATTTTCAAACAGTTGTATTATTTTCATAGAGCATAACTTTTTTTCTAAAATAGATATCAATGTGATTCTTTCTAATTTAGTTTTGTAACATCCATACGGAGGGCATGCAATTGGTTTGATGACATTATCATTATTTTTACATGTTTTATTAATGTTTGAAGTTGACTAAATGGTAATTTTGACATACCTTGACTACATAGCTTATAACTTGTCATGTATTTGTCCAATTTCTATTTTTATTTTATTTTTATAAAAAGAGAACTTCAATACCTAGGGTATAGATATTTTTCAAAATTTTTTTTCTCTCATTTACTATTTTGTCATAAGCATCAAACATAGAGGTAGACATATGGTGAAATATCTATGTTTAGTAAAACTAAAAATTACAAAGTCATAATAATTTTAATATATATTAACATTATAATCATTGGAAAGATTTTTCTCAGTAGTACCTTGCTACATAGATAGGTTTGTCAAATGGATTCATTTGATCTGCCAAAAGATAAAGTCAAAGTGATTTTTTGTTAGCATTTTAATAGGTGCGAAGGAGACTTCATTGTAGGTATGAATGATGAGTATAGATGTTATATCAATGTTTTTTTATCTAAGAGGCTTAGAGCTAACCATTTGTAATTAATTCCTTCAAATGGAACCTCTCAAGGATTAAACCATCATATTTTATTAAAAATGTGTTATTTCAGCAAAAATTAGCATGTCTAAAAAAGTGTAACCCACTATTATGGGGTCACCCAGGTGCAAGTGCTAGTTTAATTAATAAGTAACAAATAATTGTCTAATCATAAGGTTTTAGTCAGCTGGGTAGACGGTGTCGGATTTCATGCCCCATCATTTTTGACACACTATAGATGCTTGATAAATAATGCTTGTGCCTGTCAGTTGTTAGTTGTCACTTGTCATAGTTATCAAGGTGACTATCAAATGCGAACTTAACAAGTAGTTCTAATTTTTCAGATTGTTATTATGCTTATATTGCATTCTACAACTTTTTATTAATATTATTATGTTTACATTATTATAATTTTTAAATTTTTAGTATAAAATAAGTACTTTTTATTTTGGATAAGTAAAAGAAATTAAATATATTTTTATTATTGTGTTTTCTATTATATATATATATATATTAATAAAATAAATATTATTTATTTTAGATAAGTAAAAAAATTAATTTTTTGAAAGAAAATTTTAAGATGTTAGTAACATGAGAGATAAAATTAAGTCAATTGATTTTTTACATTTATATTCACACTACTTTTTATCAACATATTATAAAATCTAGCAAAATAATTTTATACATTATTAAATAAATTAATAATTTAACATAGTTATATTTGAACATATTAGATTTATAATTATTATTGAAAAAGATTTAAAAAAAACTAATTTTAAAAATTAAAATAAAATAATTTAGAATTAATAATTATTATGAAAAAAAGGTGAACTGAATAAGAATTGGAAAAAGACAGATTTGGGGAAAATGCCTTTGCAACTTGTTGTACCCAATGGCCATATGACTTTTTCACTCAGCTCTCTCGCACGCTCTGCAAAAGGCTGCCATTTATGGCCTCGACGTCACTAGGAGCCATTACTACTGAAGTGACGTTGAAGGGTTATATCCCTACGAAGAATGTTTTATTTCACAATGCCAGTGCTTCTAACCCTAAGGTAGTTTCTCAATCGAGCCCAATGGTATCCAAAGGTGTTGTTGGAGGTGATGCCCAAAAGAATGAAGAAAAATAATTGACCGCTCCCAAAGTGAAGTCCTTCAAGAAGGCCGTCCAAAATGAACGTGTTTTGCCAAAAGGAGTTACCTTCCTCACAAGCTCTTCCCAGGACTCTGCTTCCACCGAAGGAGATGGAGGTAAGGATCCTATTCCTCCCAAGTTAGTTATTAAATTGAATCTACAGATGAATGTTGCTATCAGTCAGGAAAAGTCTAGGCTTAAGGAGTGTGCTATTTTCTTTGCTGCAGTTGATCGTTCCAGGATCCCCTCTAGGAATTTTCTTAATGAATGGTTTCATAAAACATGGGGACAAAAATTAGGTTTTCATTTCACTTACTGTCGCATGCTTCAAAAGGGTTTGTTTATTTTTTTTTTTTGTGACCCTAAAGTGCAGAAAGCTATTGTGGATAAGCAATTTTGGAGAGTTGGCTACTGCAACTTTAGGGCTATTCTTTGGTCTCTCGAAGCCTCCCAAGAAGAAGTCCTAGCCCTGTCTAGCCCAAGGTGGCTAATCATTGGCAACCTTCCTCTATTTTTGTTGAACCTCATTCCTCTTGCGCTTGAGCCAATAGGAAAAGTTCTTAGAATGGATTAGTCCAATACTCTTATCCCTAACATGGATGTTCGCGTCCTTCTCTCTGTTAAACCCAGTGTTGACCTCCCTGAAACCCTACAATTTGACATTGATCCTGCCCCTGTGTTATTTTCCTGGGTGGTTTAGGTGGCTGCTTCATTTGTAGGAAAGAAGGCCACAAAAAACAAGAGTGCCCTATTATTTTAAAAAGAAATGCATTGAATAAGAAAGAGGTTCCTCTTCCGAACCCTAAGGACAAAGCTGGCCCAAAATTACAATCTGCTACTTCCAAGATCAATGCCACTCCTGAGCCTCCCCCTAGTATTCATATTTCACCCCCTGCCTAGAACCAAGTGTTAGGATTAACAAGGTAGAAATAACAATTATGTGCAAATATAACCAATATCAGAAAATAATAAACCACACAGAAGAGAACATAAAACACAAAGATTTAATGTGGTTCACCCAATCCATGGGCTACGTTCACCAACAACGAGTTGAAAATTATTATTATCTAGTGATTACAACCTGATTACAATCCGTAAACCCTTATAGCTGAATTCTGCCACAAGTACTAAAATCATACATCTGAAATCCCTAACCCTAAGCTATATTATACAATATTTTTCCTCTTTAGGGTTATAATGAGTTACAATATGTCGGCCCAAAAATAGCTGAAAATATGTCGGCCTCAAAAAAATTATCGGGAGGAAAAGTGTACAGTACTTTCCTAGATAGTACTTTCCTGATCAGTCACCACAAGCTAACACCAAGAATCAGCCACTCTCTGTGCTACCCTAGATAGCCTTGAAGGGAAATTTGATTCTCACTCGAAGCTCCCAAAAGATAATTATGCCTTCCCAAAACCCCTCAAAGGCATTCCTAATATTGAAACCCTAGACTTTGGCCTTAATGGTCCTAAATCAAAGTAAATACCTAGAACAAAGAACACTCAGAAGCTAGCTATAGATAAGATTAGAGACAGAGCTCTGCATAATAAAAGTTATCCTCAGCCCAAATGGAAAATTTGCTCCAGTCTTCCTCAAGATCAAAGGAATATAATAAATTCATCTCCTCCCTGTACTCTCCCTACAGATAGGGTAGACGGTCCTCATGCCTCTCCTATTCACTCCACCCCTAATGAGGTGTCCCTTGCCCCCTATCAGGGTGGTGGAATAGGAGGGAACTCCCCCCCTCTTGCCAGTGAAGATAAGCTAAATGCTTTTTCCATTGTTGTCATTCCAGCTCCCCCTCCCCTTCCACCTCTGCTTGATAGATGGATATATGTTTCTGTTGAGAAGAGGTTAGAGGAAGGATCCACCCTCCTTGCAGGGAGAACAGAGTTGGGAGCTGTGCAGAATCAACACTTTGAGGTTGAGGAAGGAGAGATTGACATCTCCATTAATGCCTCACATAAAGGTATCTCAGAAGAGTCATTTTTCTTTGTAGCTGATCTCTCCAAAGGTAACAGAGAGGAGGAGCAATCCATGAAAACAAGCTCTATAGAACTGGGTGTAGGGATCAGTAAGAAGGAAAAAAGGGGAAGGCCCCCCCTAACCAGTGGGAATCCTAAACTTTCTAAAACCCCCAGAGTGGATATGCCTAAATGCTTTAAAGGATTTAGGAAACCCATGGATACCGACTAATATACAATTATTATGATATTAAATTGTGCTTCCTGGAATGTTAGAGGACTGGAAGCCTCTGACAAGAAATATGTGGTCAAAAGACTCCTTAACTCACATAAAGAATTAGACATTCTTATGCTTCAAGAGGTCAAAGCAATAGGATTTGAACTTGATATTTCCCTCAAATGCATATGGAAAGATGCAACTATTTTTTCCACTAAACACCCTAGAGGTAAAGGTGGGACCTCTATCCTGATTAGCCCCACATGGAAGAATGATGTCCAGATGTGGGGCTTTTCACCCTGCAACAAGGCTGTTTGGATTAGATTGAGAATCAAAGATTTAGAAATTGGGATATGCTCAATATATGCTCCTAATGAACACAGTGGTAGGATTGAGTTGTGGAGATGGTTAGCTGATCTTGATTCCATCCCTTGGATATTAGCAGGGAACTTTAACATGGTTGAGAGGGCCCACGATAAGTTGGGAGGACTTAGGTTTGAATGGAAGGGCAATGAGCCACTATACTGGTGTAGAATTATTAACAAACTTAATCTATTTGATCCCTTAGCTGGTAATAATAATGAATCTAAGGGTATCTGGTATACCTGGTCTAATTTTAAAAAAGGAGAAAGAAGGATATACTCCAAATTGGATAGGTTCTACCTTAACAAGCTCTAGTTCAACTGTCAGCCACCTCCTGACAATAATTGTGTGAAGGTCTTGCCCTTCACCCTATCCAACCACCACCCCATTTTCTCCTCCATCCAGCTCATTGGGGACCAAGTCTCTGATAATTCCCCTAAACAAGGATTTTATCTTAATACCTCCCTCCTAGAAGATGAGGATGTCCAAACAATGGTTAAGATAATTGCCTGGTATATTGAGAAGATTGCTGATCATGCCTTAGAAATTGACAAATGGAATCAAACCACTAAATCTTGGTAGAATATGCTTAAAACGGTCAGGATTAAGAAGGCTAAAGACTCTAGAATTTTAGAGTATAAGCTGGTGGAGTCTCTACAAGAGGTGGAAGCCCAGATTCAAGACAACCCTTCCTCTCAAGATCTGCTAGAAAATTTTATGGATTGTAGAGACTCCCTCATAAGGATTTAGTTGATCAGGACTAGAGGGGATAGGATTAGAGCCATGATCAAATGTATTAATTTGGGGGATAGAGGCTCTAAGTTCTTCTTTCAAACCATTAAGAAGAAAGAGGCAAGGGATAAGATTGCAAGTATCAGAGTTCATGACTCTATGGTCTCTTCTCAGCAGGAGATTATCAAAGCCTTCTCCTCCTTCTATAGAGACCTGTTCACCTCAGAAGATGTTGACCCATCTATGGAGGAATCCAGGGACAAGATCAAGACCATTATACCTAAGAAGATAGGAGAGGAGGAAGTAAATTTGTTGAGCAAGGAACTCTCTATGGAATAAATCAATAACTCCATCAATAGGATGGCTAATGATAAAGCTCCGAGTCCAGATGGGCTACCTATTGAATTTTACAAGGCTAATATAGAGTGGATTGGGCCTAAGATTCTCCATGTCTATAATGAAGCTATGGTAGTAGGCACTTTTTTCCCAAGATTAAATGATGGGCTCATTAAGCTCATACCTAAAGAGGGTGACATGCTCCTAATTAAAAATTGGAGGCCTATCACTCTTCTAAATGTGGTATACAAGATCTTAGCCAAAATTCTTGTAGTGAGAATTGAGAACCTCCTCCCCTCTGTCATCAATAGCACCCAAACAAGATTTTTCAAGGGAAGATACATCCTTGAGAATCTTATCACGTGCTGGGAGGCTATGAATTGGGCAAAAAATTTAGGTCAGAACTGTGCCATGCTCCTCATAGACTATGAGAAAGCATATGATAGGATCGAGTGGAGATTTATCATAATGATGTTGGAAGCCTTAGGATTTCCTCCCTTCTTCTATAGAATGGTATCAAAAATCCTCTATGGTGCCATGGATATAGTGGAAATCAATGGAGTCAGATCAAAATTCTTTAGCCTCTCCACATCTATCAGACAAGGATGCCCTCTAGCTCCCTCTCTATTTGTTATTGTTGCAGGCTCTCTGCACTACCTCCTTAGAGATGATTCCCTCTCCCCTAGGGTGAAAGGTATCCTTCTCCCCAATAATCTGGATGTCTCCAATGTCTAGTTTGTAGATAATACTTCCATTCTCCTTATCCTTGAAGAAAATAATATGAGATGTTTGATGAAAAAACTAGACCTTTTCTGCAAAGCCTCTGGTAGCAAAGTCTCATTATCCAATTCTGTTATGTTGGGTTAGGAGCAGAATCCTCCTCAATGGTGGGTAAATTTTGATTTGGCTTGGGGAGGACTTGACCATTTGGTTAGGTACCTGGGAATCCCCTTTTCCATCTCCCCTAATCTCAACCAGCTGTGGGACTGGATTTTTGAGAGGATTAACATGAAGCTCATCAAATGGGACACCAACCTCCTTTCCTTCCCTAGAAGATTCCAAGTTTTTTAGGAGATACTCTCCTCTTATCTGGTCTATTTCTCCTCCATGTGGCTATTTAGTTAGCATCAGTTCAACTCTATCCAGAAGGTTATTAGAGATTTTCTTTGGTTAGATGGCAGGGGAAATAAGAAGTTACATGCAATTTCCTGGGAATGGTATTCTAGAGATAGATCCTAGGGAGGGCTAGGACTCAAGGACTTGAAGTCACAAGGTATTGCTTTGGTAGTCAAGTGGATAGCTAAAGCAGGGGAAGGAGATGAGCCTTGGAAAGTGCTAGTGAGAAACAATCTACAATTGGCTCATGCTAGGAGACCAAAACGTTGGCAGAAACTTTGCTTCATTAACATTCTCACTGTAGATGCTAACGTGGTTGTTCATGGATCCAGTGTTTTCAAGAGTATATGGAAGGCTTGGAAATATGTTAAGGGTTTCCTAAGTAGTAAGGGGCTGGTTGAGAAGGATGGGAAATTAAGTAGGCTCAGATCCATTTGGTGGAATCTAAGACATGGAGATAGACCACTAGCACTTTTGTAGGGATGTTCAGCAAGGAAGTGGATTGGAATAGGTTTTGCAACTTTTGGAGATATCATCCAGTAGAGTATGCTTCCCCATGGGAGTGGCTTGTTTCCCAATTCAGTATTCCTAGAACCCAATGGAGAACCTACTATGTCCTCAAAGATGCCCTGGACTCCCTTGGCCCCATTAAAGGATGTTGCACTGAATCTTGCTGTAACTTCCAATTGTTTTGGCCTGACAATACCCCCTGCACCTTGGTAAGTCCAAATACTTTTACCAACTGCTGACTAATAAATGTGACATCTTTTCCCATGTAAACCATAAATGGGGCCTGGAGATCCAGATCTCAGAATGGATGATATACTTTGGATTGTTGTGGTCCAGACTAGTAGAACCTAAGGTCTCTTGTTTTTTGTGGAAACTATTCCTGCACAAGCTGCCATTTAAGAAACCCGGGGGAGAACCAAATATCTATTCTGTGTGTCAAAAACTTGAATATGTCACCCATGTTTTCTTTGAGTGTTTGTTTGGCTCTGAAATCTGGAACATGTTTTGACTATCCTATAATACCCACTTTGATGCTTTGAATATTATCTTTGGTACTATTAATTGCAGAAAATTCTGTAACACTTTTTGGTCTTTTCTTTCTTCTGTTATTTTATGGTTCATCTGGAAGGCTCAGAATAATGATGTACTTGAAGATAAGAATAGGATCCTTACTGAGTCTCGCAAGAGACTCATATATTTTGACATTGCCATGCAGGTCATGGTGGTAATAAAGATGAAGGAGAACAAGTTCTTGTAGGTACTAAGGGAGGGGAAGAATACCATAGAGAAATCAAAGATAGCACATGGATATACAACAATGAGAGACAAAGATGAGTTCGAGATCACCCTTGCTGAGTTCATTCCACAAATGAAATAGGAAAACCAAAGAAGGTAGATGAGGACCACAAGTGATAGAGACTTCAGAGTCATAGGATATAATTCAGTCTCCTTAGATTCTAATGATGAAGAAGAAGAGGAAGGAGATAGCCCTTCCTAAACATCTCTTATCTTACTTTTTTAGCAGAATACTTTAATATTAACAGTTGATTGTAACACTCAGTAGTACTGAGAATATTTGTAATACTCTAGAACTCAGCTCCATATTGTTTTGTAACTGATAGTTTATAAATTATATGCAATAGAAAAAAATTAATAATTATTAAAAATAAATAAATATGATTTAAAAATATGATGATCATTTTAATTTCAAATTAAAAAAAAAAAACTAATTTTATAAACTTTCAAAAGAGTTTGTATTAAGATCCTTTATCACATGATTATTACATTGATTAAAATACAAATTTTCCAACATTATGACCAAAAAATGTAGAATATATAACATGAAAAGATCAACTAGGTTGAAGATCCAAGAAGACTCAATTCAACATAATGGCCTTGAATAGAGGTAAAATGGATTGAACTCTATTCAAATGAAAGGGGGGAAACATGAGATCTATTCTCAAACCCAAATTCCCAAAGAAGAGATGCAATTTGATCAAACAAGAGGTTAATACACAATCGAATCAATTTATGAAGAATATGGAAGAGAGAGAGAGTAAATCCAATATTTCCCTATGAAGGAAATTATGCTTGAAATATGGAATAATTTAAATACAAATACTAACCTCAAATTAGGGCAAAACTGGAAAATGTCAAATTCTGATGTTTGTGTATACTTTTGGGCAATTCTGCAACCTGTTTAGGATTGGAAATGCCGAGACAGAGAAAACCCAGAAATCTTTCTCCAAGATGAGCTCAGGTCGGGTTTGACCCTCATAAAAGGTTAAATACTACATTCTTTATTTGAAGTCCGATTCTGATTCTGTTCGTAGATCTCGGAAGTTTGCCGAAAAGGGTATCCAAATTTGCTCTCAGATCCAAAATTCCGCACCTGTACCTACAAGAAAATGGGGGTTTTTGTTGTATGGGGGGGTTTGCCTTGGTCAAACCCCAGTTTAGGAATTAACCTTGAAATTGAATTGAAATATATTGTGCATAAACAAAGTAATTGAAACAAATCACCTCGCTTATGTTGAAGTCCTTATAGAGGATTCAAAACGTCAAATCCACAAGTAGGAATGCTTCAATGGATGTAGGATGAATGTAGGATGTCTCCAATCAATGGCATTTGATCTTCAACACCAATCTTGACTTGATCTTTGCATATGAGAAGGCTTGAATGAATGTAGAAGGATGGATCATCAAAGGGGGCTCCAAAGAGATTGAATCCTTCAATAGCTAACAATGGATCTCCTTGATGGATGGATGCTTGAACACTTGAATGCTTGAGATCTTGCAATTAAAACTTGATGTGAATCATGGATGTGAATAATGGATGTCAATTGCTTGATTGTGGATGAGAAAATGAGAGAGGAAGGCCTCCTTTTATAGTGAACTAGGGCACAATCCTCTAGAGGGCCACCTTGGAGAATTAAATCCCAATTAAGTCCTAACCTTTAGAAAAATACCTAGATTAAATGAAATTAGAGGATTTACCATCCCAAAACCTAAAATGGCCAACCCGAAGGTGGGAAAATAAATATCCCGAAAGCACGATGCTCGAAAATCAAAGAAATTGGAAATTTGAATAAGGGGGGCAAAATTGAGGTTGGACCTGACCTAGCTAGGTTCAACCTCGATCCTAACCTAGTCAAGTTTGAGCTCAATCCTGACCTAGTCAGGATCAACCTCGAATTTGACCCTGGACCCAAATTCAGTCAGAACCAGGTCATGAGGTCTCGGGGATGCCCAGAAACCTAGAAATGATATCAGAACAGGATAGAATGCCAAGGATAGACATAAAATCCTATGATTACTATGATGAAGGCCAGGAGGACCTATTTCTAAATCCTACCTAGAAAATAGAGCCATGGAAGAGGGGAAATTAAGGAGAATCCTCAGGATCCTAACCCTAATTTCACCTAGAATGAAGAAATCAAGTGCAGAGAAGAAGTGGAAAGTGGGGAGAAAGCCAAATACATGCAAAGACCTAATCAAGGTGCTTAACATGACCCCAAACCACTTACTTGGAGGGCTAAATGCTCTTAACATGGAAGTTCTTCCATTTTAAGATGATACATTAAGCCCCCAATTTAGCAAGAGTATGGACTCGATGCAAACTCTTGGTAAAGGAGATCAGAATGAAAAGATAATCTTATCATAATCCAAGGGACAAAGAGAAACCTTAAGCCCCCAAGGACTCATGTCTTCATCAACTCCTAGGTCACAATAAGAGAAACATCTCTAGAGAAGGAAAGAAGGTGTGATTACCTCGCCTAATGAGAACTTATGTCCCATTGTGAACCACACAAAAAAATGGTGCAACTGGAAAGATGGAATTGAACCACCTAGTGAATGTGGCTACTCACTAGTCAATCCATCAAGGATTCATCCTTAGGAATATTCTATTCCATAAGAATAAAACCAAAAACAAAAACAAAAAGAGATCCAGTCTTAAGCACACTTCCGACCTTAAGGGATCAAAATATATGTGTATTTGAAACTGGAGGGATCAAGAGATCCTAAAATATAAATCCATGCTTTAAGGATTAATTACTAATCCAAAAAGGGAAAAAGTATCTTGAAAAATATGTGTGTATTAGAAAGTGTGTGTGTGCAACAGGTGAGTAGAGCATATGCCCCCAAGTTAAAGTCATTGCTGACACTTTAACAGTAGTAATGGCTTTAATGAAAACATAAACAACTCCATTGATTACGTTTCCACGTCAAGATGCCCCCAGATGAAGACAAATCAAGGGAAATTTCACAGAAACATACAGAGAACACAGAAGGGATCTACCTACTGTGGGGTCAGTATGATCATAAGATAATATATATATGATATTATTGTGAATGAATTGACATCATTCCCCAAATAAAGTAGAACTAGAATCACAAAGGAGGAAAGATCACATAAGATATACAAAGGAAAATCTTTTCAAACCATGACATGGAGACCAAAAAGAATTAGTGCTACCATATCTTGAATCCAAGCAGATTACACAAGGAAACATTTACAAACAATAGCACAGTTATGACATAATATTGAACAATGCTTAGAAGAATAGAGATACACATAGAAGAATCTGAACAATAGTTTTGATTCTTTTATCACTTTGTACCAACTGAGTAACAAGGATTGTATAAAAGAATCTAACAACATTTAGCAAACACAGTACGAGAGAAGCACAATACAGTAGGAAAACACACAACAAAGCTACCACGAAGGACAAGCTGATCAAGCATGCTGCCTACTTTCCCCATCTCGTTGTATATCATTTAGGGAAGGTGGGTAACTCGCAAGAGGGACTATATCCAACATAGTAGGAATGATAGCTAGTTCCAAACAAGTATCCTCTTGAGAATCACAATGTTCAACACTAGGTGTAATGAAAGAATATTAGGTAAGTCAATGTCAATGTCAATAGTATCATATTCATCATTAACATCATTAGTATCATCAAGAGTATCTTCTTCATCCAAATTAATCAAAATAGGATCTAAGATACGAATAGAATCATCATAATCATGCATGTGAACATCATTATTAGTAACAATCTATTCTACCACATTATGCATAGGTTTATCCGAGGCAAGTAAAGATCTTTGAGGTTTAGCATGAGCACAACGCTTTTTACGATGTTCATTAGTAGATCGGTTTCATTTTGATTTATTTGAAATAGTTTGAGAACTAGGAGGAACAATCATAGGATCCTTCATAGGTTCTTTAGGAAGATCAATAGGATTATTAACCATAGGAGAAACAATCACAAGATCTTTGATAGGTTCGGTAGAAGGAACTTGATTAATAGAGCTAGAAGTCATAGTTAAAGGAGGTATAGAAGGTGTAGGTAAAAGACCATGATTAAGATCCCTAGGAGGTGAACTTAATTCAAGAATTTTATGATGTTTATAAGCTTGATATGATCGAAAAAGATTATCAGGTCAAGGAGGACATGAATTAGGTAATGAAGGCCAAAAGAAATCTAGAACAACACAATCTCCAGGCCTGGAAGGTTGATATAGACTATGATTAATCATCTTCACTTCTTCATCATGAATGAACTTAAGACACTTATGGATAGGTGAAGCAACAACATGCATGGCAGTTAACCAAGGAAAACCTAGCTTAACTTGAAATTGATCAGAAGTAGGAACAACAACAAAGGTAGTGTTCACAATTTTTCCACAAAGTTCAACCGGTAAAGTAATAGAACCAAAGGATGGATAAAGAAAACCATTGCAAGTTTGAATCCACACATCTGATGTATCATAAAAGTCATGTTGTAAGATTTTCATAAAAAGATTTTCTTCAGTGATAACATTGACTAAGGATGTAGGATCAACAAGACAACCACGAGTAGGTTTCTGAGAAATCCTAGCAGCAATGTAAATGGGACCATTAGGAGCTTTAATAGTCTTAGAATCATCAAAGGTAATAAAAAATTCCTGAGGTCTTTTATTCTTAAATTGTTGTCGAAGTTTAGGTTGAGTTTTCATTTTAGATTTAGGTTTTGGTTGAGATTGAGATTGAACTTGAGGTTGAATATGAGGTTGAGATTGAAGTTGAGGTTGAGGTGGAGATACAGATTGATCAACATGCTCCACTTGATTAACAACATGATTGAGATCATCCATCTTTGAATCATACACAATTTCCATAGCAGATGGTTGAGAAATAGTATTAGTATCATGCGTAGGTAAAGGGTTCATATAGATTTGAAGGTTCTAATTAGGAGGAGAGATAGATTTATTCCCACTACTATCTAGATTATCAATAGATAAAGCCTTAGAATCAATTGAATCTTGAACCTTATGTTTTAAAGAATAACATTTCTCAGTATCATGACCATTTTGATGATGATATTGACAAAAAGAATTTGGATCGAAAGATTTAGATGCAATCATAGTAGATAAAAGAGGTCAAATAGGAGGTAAAGTAATCATATTAGCAGCTAACAACCTATTCATAATAGCATGTAAAGATTTAGAAAGAGGAGTAAATGTATGATTTAATCAAAAATTAGTGGATGCCGAAGTGGCATTGTGAGATGCAACAACAACTTGATTAGCAACTGCATTCGCTTGTTTGTTTATCTTGACATAGTTGTTGAATTTTTGAAACTTGTTTGAATTAGGAGTAGCATCACTCTTATCAACTAGAACAGGAGCCATTGGAGTGTTTCTCTCAAATTGACTCACTTGTAATTGATAATGATGAAGCACTGCACAAAGTTGTTGAAAAGAGGTAAATTTAGTAAGCAAAATCTTATCTCTAATATCCTTTTGCAAATTTGAAATAAACATACGTTGAAAATCCATGTATCAGGAACATGATAGGAAATCTAAGCATACAAATGCTTAAATCTACCAATAAATTTAGTCAATTTTTCCTTAGCACTTTGTTTACAATACATCAAATCAGTCAAAGATACTTGCGGGCCAATGTTGTTTTGAAATTGTTGAATAAAGGCATTAGCAAGTTGTGGAAAGGAATCAATAGAATAAGGAGGCAAGGAACAATACCATTGTAAGACCTTGTCACAGAAGGTTCTAGCAAACAGTTTGGATAAAATCCTATGGTCATGAGCATAATCACTACAAAGGATTTGGAATGTTTTAACATGATGAACATGATCTCCTTTTCCATTATAATTCTCAAGATGAGGCATCTCACCTTGCTGAGGAACAGGAGTACGAATGATGTCTTAGGACAAGGGACTTCCCATGTCACATGTAGGAATACTAAACTTGTTTTGAGTTAAGGAAGCAAGTTTTTGTTGTAAGGATGACACAGTTTGAGCCAAACTAATGATTTTTGAATAATTAGAGGAAATAGGAGGAGTAGCAACATTAGACACACTAGGTAAAGTATAAGAAGCTGCAGGAATAGAAGGCACAACTAAAGGAACACTAGGAACTATAGTTGGAAGTGAGTTGGAATAAGTGAAAGGAACATTATGATATGAAGGTTGTGATGTAGGAAGGGGCACATGAGGAACACTCATAGGAACAAAGGGAACCGTCACAGTCACCAGAGAAGGAGTATAGATAGGAATACTAGGTAAAGGATTAGAAGGAGGTTCAACACTAGTGATAGGAGGAATCAACCCTAAATGTTGAGCTTCTTGAACTAAAGGTTTAACATTTGAATGCACAAGGTGAGTAATACCATGCAAGAGGTTAACACTTTGATCACTATCACAGAGAACTTTCTTAAGAGCCTCTATAGCTTGAATGGAATCTTGATTATGGTTCTCTTGAAGAAGCCAATTACCCATTTTATCAAGTTTAGTGGAAAGTTTTTGGACTTGCTTAGGAGGAACTCTTAAAGCATCATCCTCATCATGAGATGAGTGAGAAGAGTTTTACTCCATAGTAGGATTGGAATCATGAAGAATCAAGTTATCATCCAGGATCCTAAGGAAAGGAGAGGAAGATTTAGGATCAAAGGCACCCATGAGTCTACAACTTCGTCTAACCGGAATGTTATAAGTAGGACTAGTGGTAGTAAAGCTCATAAACCAATGTAATGCAAATGAACTAAACTAAGAACACATAAAGAATGAATATCAAATTTAAGTAGCATGCAAGATATAACACAAAGGAAAAATCTAATACTAACAAGATAAAAGGAAAGCACAATACGACATCCAATTTCATAAAAGAATAGTGAAGGTGAACACACACAATCAGACAAAGGGAAATCCAACACCAAAAAGAAAGAGAGCAAGCTAGTCGGGTTCACCAAAATGAATAGAGGTAAAATGGATTCAACTCTATTCAAATGAAAGGGGGGAAATATGAGATCTATTCTCAAACCCAAATTCCCAAAGAAGAGATCCAATTTGATCAACCAAGAGGTTAATACACAATTGAATCAATTTATGAAGAATATGGAAGAGAGAGAGAGAGTAAATCCAATATTTCCCTATGAAGAAAATTATGCTTGAAATATGGAATAATTGAAATACAAATACTAACCTCAAATTAGGGCAGAACTAGAAAATGTCAATTCTGATGTCTGTGTATACTTTCGGGCAATTCTGCAACCTGTTCCAGATTGGAAATGCCGAGATAGAGAAAACTCAAAAATATTTCTCCAAGATGAGCTCAGGTTCGGTTTGACGCTCATAAAAGGTCAAATACTACATTCTTTATTTGAAGTCCGATTCTGATTCTGTTCGCAGATCTCAAAAGTTTGCTGAAAAGAGTATCCAAATTCGCTCTCAGATCTAAAATTCTGCACCTGTACCTGCAAGAAAATGGGGGTTTTTGTTGTATGGGGGGGTTTGCCTTGGTTAAACCCCTA
>BSBK01011659.1:0-2500 GCA_027943335.1 Chamaecyparis obtusa | reverse complement strand
GATGCTTGTGTTAATAGAACTTCCCAAGGTACCATTAAAAAAGGCTTCCGAATAGAGCTCATGGAGGTCATTAGTGATCGAGTCAATATTAGTTTTATAGAATTCAACAGGGAGCCCATCTGGGCCAGGGGCTTTATTGTCCTTAAGTTTTCGAATGGAGTCAGAAATTTCTTGAGGAGAGACCTTAGCCTGGAGGAGGATGGAGTCACTCTCAGAGATCATCTTAGGGATGAGACTTATGCATTTGTCCCTAGTGTCTTTTGAGGCCTTAGAATCTTCGGTGGTAAAAAGGGTTCTGTAGAGAATTTTAAAGGCATTAGTAATGTCATGTAGAGTCAAAAGCTCCTTATCCTCTACAACAATTCTGTCAATTTTTTCTTTGCTCTGTTTATGCCTAAGGAGGTTAAAGAAGAGTTTTGAGCCTTTATCAACATATTGAAGCCAATGATTCCAAGCTCTAATAAAGGCACCTCTAATTTTGACTTGTTGATGCTTCCTAAGAGAATCCCTAGCCAGAGAGACTTATTTGGCTAAAGCAGGTGAGCTGGGTTGAGATTGGATGCTGCATTCCAGTGAGTGAAGATGGTCAGATAACAAATTCTGCACACATCAATATTCTTTGGCCTTCTTTTGACCAAAGGTTTGGAATATCTTCTGCCAAGAAGAAATATTTAGATTCCATCTACTAGTATGAGAGTGGGATTTATTATGCAAGTTGAATAATCTAACCATTTTAATGGCAATAAGGACATCTTGATCGCCTAAAAGGGAAGTATTAAGAATAAATTTTTGATTGATCTGAGAGGAGGTCAGGACAGAGTTCCTGAGATTAAAAATAGCTAAAATGGGGTAGTGATCAGAGAGAGTAGCAGGGATGGTAGCGACCGAGATATTATACCGATTAGGGGAGAAGGAAAAGAGATTATTGTTAGTGTAAAATCTGTCAAGTCTAGAGTAAATTTGGTTAGGTCCTTACTGGAAATTGCACCAAGTATACCAAAGGGTGAAAGTTTCAGATTTGATGCATTCAAGCGGGTCAAATAGTTGAAGTTGCTTCTTAAACCTATCCCAGTGAGATTTTTCAGAGCCTTTCCATTCAAAAGGGGATCTTCCAATCTTGTTATCAGGACTCTCAATCATATTAAAGTCACCACAAACAAGCCAAGGAACACTAGGTAGGGTGGATATCCAATCCCATAGGAGGACTCTTTCTTTATAATTGTTAGGAGCATAAAGGGAACAAACACCAAAAGAGGAGCCATTAACGGTTAAAGTGACCCAAGCCACTCTATTACAGGGTGAGATGCCTGAGTCAATAATGTAACTAGCCCATTTAGGGCTAATCAGGAGGGAAACTCCACCTTTTCCTTTAGGGTGACTGGTGACTATCTTAAAAGCATCTTTCTAGATACAGTTAAGGGCAATATCAAGAGTGAAACCAATGGCTTTAACTTCTTGCAGCATCATAAAATCAATATTAGTATGCCAGTTTATAAATCTCTTAATGATAAACTTGTGATTAGGAGACTCAAGGCCTCTAACGTTCCAAGAGAGGAACTTCATGGGGAAACATGTTTAAGGGAGCTACTAGGGAGATCCAAGAGATCTCCATTCTTCTTTTTGTTCTTAAAACTGAGGGGTCTGCCTTTCTTCTTGGAAGTAGAGGACCTTTTCATAATTTCATCATCATCATCATTTCCACCGGCTAGGTCAATATTTGACTCCGGCATGTTTCCGATGGAGTATTCATGAGGTTTGGATCTCGAGGAAACAGAGCTAGTTTCTAGGTTAGGTTTAGCATAGATAACTTTGATGACTAGGTTATCCTCAATTTCCTTAAGTGAAGAAGGTGGAGGATTAGCAACTGAATCTTCCAGAATAGACTCTGAAGGAGGAATGGAGCCCTTACATATACCCATATTATTGTCAAGGTTATCTTTCATGATGGTATCGGTGACCTTGTTAATATCAGCACTGTTTGAGTTGTTTTGAGGAGAATTACGAGGGGCTTCTCCAATCAAGAGCATAGGACTGGTATTAAGAACTTCAAACCGGTTAGATTTGGGGTTGCCAGTACAAATCTGCTTCAATGCAAGTTGTTGAGCATTTTTCTATCTACATTTTTTGCTTGCCACAAGTTGGAAGTATATATATATATATATATTATATATATTATATATATATATTACTTATTCAAAATAAATAGTAGTCATTTTATTACTATATACAAAAAAATCAAAATTAATTTAAATTTTTTTTTACTTATCCAAAACAATTTTTTTTACCTATTCAAAATAAAAGTACTTTTTTATACTAAGAATTTAAAAATTATAATAATATAAACATAATAATATTAATAAAAAGTTGTAGGACCAAATATAAACATAATAACAATCTAAAATATTTAGAACTATTTGTTAAACACATTTTGAAAGTCACCTGTCACAACTAACAACTAACTCTGTAGAGTGTTAGAAATGAATGATGGGACATGACATCT